>JAMQGT020004354.1:0-37500 GCA_024447675.2 Pterophyllum scalare | reverse complement strand
ATTTGGCATCACTTTAGTTTGAGATATATAACAATATTTATATACGTGTCTCGAGCTTTTCTTTCCTTTGAAGGCCATATCTCGTCTTTCAAAAGCACTTTGTCCTCTAGCACTGTTTGACAATCTGATTGCAAGTCAAATAAACAATGGGGGTTTTTGAAAGGATGTGAATTACTTCAGCTGATGATGTGGTGTCTAACAAGATCAACCAATTTCTCTTTTTATCTTGTCAATCAATAGAACTCTGCAGTGCTTTTCAGAGCCTCCCTTCCTCAGGATGCAAGTTCATTGACTTGTTTTTTTTTCCCTCTGTGTACTTCTGTCAACTAAATAGCATTGTGTCACAAGAAGTCGCTCAGAAGGAGGCTTAACGAACATCAGGCACAGAGCACATGCGGAAAAAAAAATCGTTCTATTAATTAATGGTGTAATTAAGGTTTTGTCATTGACATGGCATGAGCTGACAGGGATGGATGGGGTACTTGGTCCTGCACCAGGCAGTCGCACATTCGATAATGAATGGCAGCTATTACGAGCGCGTTTGGGTGGTGAAGGGGCCACCTGCATAGGCTTGGCATCCCCACCTATCCTTGCTCTTTTTCCCTCCCAGAGCTCTTTATCTCTTCCCAACACTTTGGTTTTCCATTTCTGACCTTATCCTTCATTTAGCATGCTCCTAATTTAACACAGTCTCTCCCATTGTGTTCACACAGATTTACTAGACCCTGCTGCTCTAACGGCCTAAAATTAATACCAGGTAATTTAACTAGAGAAATCCCCTTCCCCTAATATTTTTGTTGGCAATTATTGTCACCTTTTCACATCCTTTATTTAATTCAAGCTGGAATAAATGTTCACATTGTTTTAATGCATAGTCTAGCTGTGAAGTCACTGTTCCTGATCAAGACAATCTGTCACACAGCTTAACACTTAAATGAGCCTGTACAAAAGTGCACTTGTGTTATCATTTTAGCTGGATAACTTCCAACATCACTCCCGCTGCATGACTTTCCCTCAGTAGTATACCATGGAAGGCAGAATTACCTTTCTTTCTAATTTCAGTGCTAATAGTTTATGTAACAAAGTAGCCATAGTGTTAAGACTGACCAAAAATCAGACTGTACAGTTACCAAGGCTACAAAAAGAAGCATTATTGCAAGGCATGAGGTTTTGAGCTGTCAGTCTGAAACCCTAAAAGCAAGACACCCTCTTTGAAAATGTACATGAATAAGTTGCTTCAGTACACTATAGCAACTCAAAAGGATGTTCAGTGCTGAAGTGCATCAAGAATGTGTCTTGGATGAAATCACATCTAAAGTAATAAAAAGTGGTGCTTTTTACATGCAGCTGTTTTTCGTTATAAGCCTGCTGAAAGCTTCAAATCAACATCAATGGTTCAGGCTTTAATTATTAAAATCAAAAGGATGGCATGTAATATTAAAACATCTTCAGGCACTCCACAGTTGAGGGGTAGGAGGAGGATGGTGGTGGTGGTAGTGGAGGTGAATCTGTTTCCGAGATAAGGCGATATTTTCATTTCCTGTCAAGGGTAAGATTGCATAGGTTTGGAGCTATAGACTACTTTTGAGAACAGTTTTAAAAATGACTCTTATTGTAAAATATGGGAAGGTTTATTATGTCACCAATGATGTTCTGAAGAGCAGCTTGAATGCTCATTATGCAAAAATGTTGGATAATGAACATTCAGTGAACACAGATGTACATATTCACACCCCCAGTTGCACCTGTGACACCTTTACCCAATCGCTGCATGTCTGTGCAGTGGTGAAAACTAAGCAAGAAACCCCCCATGGGGAGAAGATGCAAATGCAGCATGGTAAGAACATGGGCTGCAACTGTGCCAAATATGGCAACATATATATATATATATATATATATATATATATATATATATATATATATATATATATATATATATATATATATATATATATATATATATATATATATATATATATATATATATATATATATATATAAATATAAACAAAACAAAAAGAATTTCTTAAACGGTGTCATTTGGAAATAATTGAGAATGACTGTTTTCAATTTCAGCTCCTTTTTGCTGTCTTTGTTGTAGTATTTCTGTGGCCACATTATGTTTACAGGCCCTGAAAACCTTCTATGAAAACAGTTTATCATAGAATGCAGGAACAATTTGCTATGATACAATAATGTGTGGAGTCTGACACTAAATCTTTACCTCTAGAGAAAAGACACAAAAAGAGAACTGACTTAAAGACAGCAGAAATATAGATATAGGTTAGACTTTCATTGCCAGGTCTATGTGAAGGTTTATCAGTGATAAAAATTAATAATTTCACCTCTGTGCTAGTGAACAGTGGAACAGTTATCAGCCTTGTGGTGAGATCAATCTCATGCATAGTGCATCGTTTTCTCGTTGGGTAGACAGACGTTTGCTGCCTGTTTGTCAACATATATCCTTACTTTTTATGATCATTCAAGGTTACCCCCTGCTTAAGATTCATGACAAGAAAGCCTGCCATGTGACCTTTCCCTACTGTACATCTTCTGCTGTGTCCTCAAGTGTGTGTATGTAATATCAACTCCCAAATCAATCATTCTCATATAAATTCCTCTATCAACTTGACCTGTTTTGAGATGAAATACAACAGGGAAGTCAATGGACTTCTGATTCCCTGATCAAAGTATTAGCTTTTGTATTTTTTGAAGATTAAAAAAATTGCTTAGTTGGTTGGTTAGTTTATTCAAAATCCAAACGATGAGCTGAATTTCATTTCACTGGAGATTGTAAACATGCGCTAAAATGGGGTGTTATAAACCCTGGAAAAGTGATGCCACATTTTTATAAAATTTATTTCAAATTGTATGCAGCAAGTGGCTTTACCAAGCTAAGTAGAAATACACAAAAAATGAAGGTACGATGGTGTCAAAAATGAATCAAACACACAGCCAAAGCTGTTCAAATTTCAATTACCCAGAAGGAGGTAAAAGGAGGATAGAAAAGAAGGATGAAGTGGAATGAAAAAGAGAAGGTGGGGGGTGGGGGGCTTGTCACTGAAATGCGAGAGAAGCTATATCAGTCTGATCAGTCATCCGTCCTTCTCCAATCTCCTGATAAAGCAGGTACTGCAGGAGGTGAAACGATGTGTATCAAAACCTCATGAAGATCGATGGCATCCTTCTGCCAGCTTTGAGAGAGACAAAAGAGAATGAGTGTGAGAAATAAAAAGGAAAAGATGGCTATCTAAAGTGGTCAACGCAAAAGTGACAACAGCAGGGAGACAGAGGAAATTGTGGGCTATTAAAAAGTACGAAGATGAAGAAGGTTTTTATTTTTTCTACGGCTTGTTAACACAATGTCAGGTGATGCAGTAAATAAGTCCCAGAGAAATGAAAGAGGGCTATAATCAGAAATTTGCGGGATCTTGAGCCAGGTGTGTTTATGTACACAGTGCTTAGGCAAACAGCAGAGCGACAGGTGATATCAGCTCTAAGAGCTTAACAGGCCTGCAGATGTAGAGGTCATGTCTTGGTTTCACAAACAGACACGGGCTATAACAGAGCCATGATTTCCACCCTCCTCCTTCACACAGTTTACTCACTTTTCCTTTCACAGTTTGAATTCCGAATGCAAGCTGCACACAGTTTGTTATGAATAGCAAACAAAAATAAAACATATTTCTTTCAAAACCAGCAGAGGATTAATTAAACAACAAAATGGTATAATAAAAACAATAAAAAAAGTACAGATGCAAATTATGTCCCTGGAAATCTTTTTAAATAATGCAAATGCATTTATTTTTAGTGAAAAACCATGCACACTTATCCGACACCACTGCAATCACAGTTAAGAACAAAGACGTTCCAAAATAGTACGCCTTTCCACGTGTGTATTATGCCTATAATAGATCACAGATGGCTTTCATTATTTGCCTGCCATGGTTATTATATGATTAGAACCATTCACATTGTGAATGGCGACACAGTCACTATTTATTTGCTCTTGAAAGCTAAAGTATTTTTCATATTCTGCAGATGATAAACATGAACTTCTCACATGTGGCGTCAAAACAAATGCCGTTATGTCTGCACAACACAGAGACTGATGTGCTATTAAAAGGGCGAGCACAAGCAAACACAGAACATGTGAGAAATCCCACTGACACAAATTTGTGAACTGGTGATTTTTAAGATTCGTATTAACAGAAAAAGATCTTTGCTTGTGCAGCGGTGCCATAAGGCCTTTTCATTTAATACATTATCACATGGGTGAAAAATTAAACTAATGATTGCTGGATTCTGTTTAACTGCTTTAGATTCAAGGTCCTGTAATTAAGCATGCCTAGTCACTGTCACACTGTGAATAGAACAGAGCCACCAGTAACACTTTTACTGCCACATCAAGTCAAGATATGTGCTAAAAGGCCTGTTGTTTCTTATTTGCACAGACAAACTGTCCAAAGCCATCTGCATCAAGCAGAAGTAATTCTCATTGGACCACTCTTTGGCTATGATTAGCTAAACTAGTCAGGTGTTACTTTGTGTGAGTTTGCCAAGTGACTATCCTCAAATTATATGAACTGGTAGGTAATAGGTCTTAATAAAACACTTCCTTTTACATCCCTATATCAATTTAGTATCAAATAGTCAATACTTAGGAGGAAGAACTAAAAAGTGGTGATTTCTGGAAGCTTTATGTTCCACTGTTTATTTGCTTTTTTCAAAAAAAGTTTTTTTAAAAAGTTGTGCAATGAGCAAACTAACTGTCCTTATGTAACAGATAAACTGGGCGTATTTCATAATAATGTTGGTTACATAATTTTTATCTGTTCTAAAAAGTGTCTTTTTTACACTTTGAGCAAAAAAATAAAAATAAAAAATACTCTTCAGTAGCACTTACATATATTACACTTCACAGTTTTAATTATCTATCTATCTATCTATCTATCTATCTATCTATCTATCTATCTATCTATCTATCTATCTATATCTATCTATCTATCTATCTATCTATCTATCTATCTATCTATCTATCTATCTATCGATCTATCGATCTATCTATCTATCTATCTGGAAAACTTTGAAAACACTTCAGATATTAATGGAAAAAAAATCATGCTGGATATCTATACTAATGTGAACTGGGTAATGTATTAGGCGTGGAAGGATGCCACATTTTTTGACGGAAATGAAAGTTTTCATCCAGCAGAGTGCTAAATTCAAAGACTCCCCAAAAATCTGTGAAAAAAATGATGCAGCAGGCTAGTCCCTTTTGCCAATATGTCATTGCACATCCCAGAGGTGTTCTATTGGATTTAGGTCAGACTAGTGTGGGGGCCAGTAAATGGAATCTGATTCTTGATCCTCCAGGAACAGACTGCATACTCTCATCACATGAGGCTGGGCATTGTTGTGTACAAGGAGCAACCCAGGACCCACTGCACCAGTGCAGGGTCTGACAATGGGCCTGAGGATTTTATCCTGATACCTAATGGCAGTCAGGGTGCCGCTGCGTAGCCTGTGCGTCCCTCCATGGATATGCCTCCCCAGACCATCACTGACCCACTACCAAACTGAAGGATGTTACAGACAGCATAATGTTCTCCACAGCTTTTCCAGACCCTTTCATGTCCATCATATGTGCTCAGGCTGAATCTGCTTTCATGTGTGAAAAGCACAGGGAGCCAGTGGTGGACCTGCCAATTCTGGTATTTTATGACAAACACCAGTTGAGCCCCATGGTGCTGGGCAGTGGGCACAGGGCCCACTAGAGGTCGTCAGGCCCTCAGGACGCTCTCATGAAGTCCATTTTTTCACACCAGTGGCCTTCTGGAGGTCATTTTGTAGGGTTCTGGCAGTGCTCATCCTTTTCCTCCTTGCACAAAGGAGCAGTAACTGCCTGTCTCCTGGAATCTCCTCCATGCTCTTGAAACTATGCTGGGAGACACAGCAAACCTTCAGGCAATGGCACGTATTGATGTGCCATCCTGGAGGAGTTGGACTACCTGTGCAACCTCTGTAGGATCCAGGTCTCACCTCATGCTACCAGTGGTGACACTAACTCTAGCCCAATGCAAAACTAGTGAAAAAACAGTCAGAAAAGATGAGGAGGGGAAAGAAAGAAGAAATGGTAATATCATTCATTTAATTTGATTCAATTCAATTTTATTTACTAAGTTTCCTCAAGGTGCTTTACACTTCAAGGTAAAAAAAATTAAATATTTGAATTAAGTCATAACTTAACATTTTTACTCTGTTCATCTGCAATTTCTGCTCTTCATTCCAAAAAGGCTAACTGTATCACTGCTGAGTTTTATCTTCACATTCTATGAGATGTTAATTGTCTTTTAATTAACTCCTATATACTAGCAGTGACAAGGAAACAGCATAGGCTGTCTATTCTTTATTGTAGTACAACTAGGACAATAGATGGACTGAGATGAGCATGTAACAGCAGAACTTAATATGATTAACTAGGACCCTCCCCCTCTCCCCAAACATGCATGCACATGGTCATATGAGAATGAGAATAGTCAATTATTAATGCTCATTATATTTACTTTTTCCAGTTCAGCTTATCAACACATGTGCCATGCAGCTGCTCCGTTGTTGAGGCTGAGAAGATCAGAGGTGGGAGTGGCTGCAGCTGTCAGGGAGGAGCTTCTTAACAGGCCATGAATCACATACTGAGTTGGATACAAATGAAAGGAAACCAAGCAGGGAACAAAAGAGCCTGTTACTGTCCCAAAACCTGCACTTGCTCTCTTATTTGAGAAGTATTTTAGAAAAGTGTGAAACCCGCTTTGGAAACTTGTGAAAGCATTTGTGAAGAAAAAAATGCATTTAAAGGACAGAGGAATAGGTGTTAAATATTTTAGTACATTACTGAAGACTTCTTGCTGTCAGTCTGGCAGCAAGCTTCCACAGAATAAGACTGGAAATAATTTCTAAAGTGTGCGCTAAACTGTGTTTTAAGTACCAAAGACTTTTTCTTGTATGAGCAATGACTGGATGTCCACCAAAACAGGCCCAACTACTCACATAGCCAACCACAAGTGATGTACATACTGTTCTTTTCTCATTTTCCTCAGAAAAAAAAAAGCTTCACTATCATCCTGTTTTGCAAAGTTTTGGCCTCTTGTAATGGGGATGTGTGTCTGAGGACAGAAAGATAATGGTCAGCCAGTCAGCCACTCCATGAGATGTATATCACATGTTTATAAGGGTTATCAATAGCATTATAATAATAATCCTCATCATGTGTGTGACATCAGGTCAGGGAAATTAGTTGAACCAGGCCAGTCCAGGGAGTCAAATACTGCCATTTTGAGCACTGGGCACCCTTAAGTATAATTTTTCAGTGTTGCAGGATAATGTGGTGAAGAGGCATACTTTAACCTAAACAATGATCTAAATGTAACCAGTCAGCAAGTAAAAGACAAGGTAAAAAAAAAATGAAAACAAAACAAAAGATCCCTAACAGTGCATCCTCCTGACTGAGAACTTATGTTACCACTACCTCTTGTACCTCTACTCTTTCAAGCTGCTCTTGGCGTCCAATATTGCCGCCACCAGTGTGTTGGTGCTCTGAAGCCAAAGGATGCCTTGTGTACATCTCTGATGCCAAAAACAACATTATTTGATGTTCTGGGAAGAGAATGAGTTGAAGAGATGCAAAAGCTTTGTTTTTAAAGTAAAATCATGAAATCTGAGTACAAAAAAGGCCAAGTCATATTGCCACATTAAATATACACATTAAATATAATCAACCAGCATCTTACAGCCTTGAGCTGAAAGCTGAAAATTTGTGCATTGCACAGCCCATATCGCATAATACATCAGCCTCAGTACATAATGTTGTTTATTTATGCAGCTGCATATTCAGGCCAAACCGCGCAGTATGATTTCTCAGTTCTGTACACATGCATTGGTTATTGATTGCCACTTACTGAAATGCAATTTCTACATGTCCTCATGTCTGCAAAACAGATGCTTTGCTGGCATTTAGCTGCTATAATACAGTATTTAAATAGTGATGGACTGCCTCACAGCTACAACATAAAAATCTCAGAAGATGACTGATAATACAGATATAGTTCTCAAATATGTACTAATGATTTCATACATGACACTTCCTCTCATGACTTATAAAGACTTGCTCTTCACTCAGTGATTTTAGTCCAAAAATTAACAATATAATCTTTGCAGTATGCTGGTGTTACACAGGAAATTTCATTGTTGCAGGGCTGGGACGGTATTTTGAGATGTAAATTTGAATTTGAGTTAAAAAGAATTTTCCTGGGTGGGAACAGGTTTGCCTGGGCTGGTTTCCCAGGTAAGGCCTATGTTTTGGAAACACTGATCTGGCATACATAAGCTACTGGTCAGTTTCCAATGCACCTAGACTCAAAACCCACTCTTCACACCTTCCCTCTGCTGCTGTAAAAGCCTAGAGTATGTGCCAAACACAAGCAGACACAGTTGTGGTAGTGATGCTGGGTGTGTACAACCACTGATTATAGTGGCTCCACAAAAACATCTCCATATTTACCCATTTTTAATATTGATTTATATCCCTACATACAAAATACAAGCAACGTTTAAAATCCTAATATTTTTGTGCCAAATCTAATAACTTGTGTCTCCTTTAAAACATTTCATTGAGTAATATTTGAATGAGCATATCTGCAAAATGGCAAAAGATAGTTGGCTTACTTCTAAATAATATTATAGTTCAGACTGAACCAACACAGATGCGATTCATGTGTTTGTGATGGTAATGTTCATTAACTACAAGAAAATGCAAAAGAAATACTTTTAGTTTGCTTCTTTATCCTATTACCCCAGATAAACCCAAATCTACCCCTCTAAGGCTGGATATCTCTGCAGCCTTAAACCTGTTGTGTACCAGGGAGATGAAAGGGGGAAATGTTTGTCTTCTCAATATTGCAGCAGATCAGTCAGCCACAACATGGATCTGTGTGCAAACACTTCTGTAATAAGAAATTTGTATCTAAGTATACCTTTGCCGTTTTCAACAACAGTCTAATTTCATGGTGTGCCGTGTTTATTCTCTCAAGATGTTTGACCCTTTATGGAACAACTCAAATTTAATTTGTAGCAGGAAGATCCAAAACACTGCAGAGCCACACAGTTAAGCCTCCTATACATGGAAAATCACTGTGAGGGCACAGGGGTCTGGTTTGTTGGAAAAGCAGTTTATTTATAAGGGGATTTCTGCTGATCTGCATATAAACACATTGGAATGAACTGGCTATTATCCTGTCACAAACCTTAGTACAATAATATGTTTTTAATTACTGTATTGGGTCCCCTGGTTGTATTTACTATTTAATTGAAATTCATGAGAGCAACTTGGCATCACAGTAGTAGAATATGCAATGTATTTGATCCTGTGTTTCCCATGATTGCTTGTTAAAAATTAGGCATTAACATTAAAGTTAAAAAGTTTGTAATTCAAGTGCAGTGGTGGGAAGCAATGGTTGGCCTTTTACAAAGTCATAAGTAATGGACATGAATCTTGAATCGACAAAGAATGCAAATAGCTTTGGACTACTCACTGAAATCCTAACACTAAAACTAAGGCTGAGTTGAATGGGCCATCATGGTGAGTTACCAAAACCAACACATTTAAAACAAAATAAAGTGTGTGGAAAAATTTGTACCATTAAACCTGAAATGAATTCAAATTTAACACTACAGATACTGTTTCTCTGCAGTCTTAGTGTGGGGAGAATGGAAGAAGAGGTGGGAGTTAGGGGAGTGGGAGGCAGGGTTATCTCTCTGACCTTTTTATATTGTGTTGCAGGTGTCATTTACATGTCCTAGGTGATTTTGTTGTAATTGGATAGTGAACAACACATAAAATCCAGATGGAAATGTTTCAAGAAAGCATTAAAAGCCTGATTACCAATGCAATCTCAGGAATTTCATTACCATACAGGCTAATACAAAAAACAATCTCAAAGACAAGCATAGAGTTGAATCAACACTTGACCCAAGCACACAAACTGAACATCAGCAGCTTCGCCATTTTTTTAATATATGTTTATATATATATATATATTGATACTAAACTATGATAACACCAATCAGTAATGCTCTTACATTCACTCTTCTAAATTGCAGATGGGAAATGATTACTGCAGCAGTGAATTTATTAGTCAATCAGTATGAAATACCAAACATTTTTCTGATTTCAGCATTTCAGATGTGAAAACCTGCGACTTTTCTTTGCCGTATAGTTTTGAAAATTTTCTTTCTTTTTGGGTTTTGTAAGGTCCCAGTTACACAGTGCTAGAAACCAGTTGGCAAACACTGGGGTTGCAAAGGAAACACATGTATTCCTTTACTGGTTGGCAAGTGGTTTTTGGAGGTTGCTGGCAGTTGCTAGGTGAAATTGGCTGCAATGAGCGTGCTGCATCAAAACGTGCGACTTTTAATTTGAAGAAAAATGGTTTGTGTTTCTGGTTTGTGTCACACTTTACACAGTTACACTGCTGCTTGGCCAGACCTAACCTATACTTGGTTCCTAAAGTTAACGAAAGTGCATCTAAAAACAAATGTCCTACATGGAACCTTCAAATCTTGTTGTTTGTGCACCCACCACAATACTGTCAGTATCATAATTTGTGAATTTATAAACCTTCTTCTAGAGTACTGTTTTGTATGTGTTGAATAATGGTACCTCTCCAACACACACACACACACACACACACACACACACACACACACACACACACACACACACACACACACACACACACACACACACACACACACACACACACACACACAAAGCGATTAAACATTGGATGAATGAATAATGATGTTAACTACTACCATGTGTGTTGTCAAAACAAGCTGTCCTGACCAAGTGACACTTTATGAGAAGTTAGGAGTGTTGGTAATTTGACTAATTATCCTGTCTCTATTTCACATCTGGAGTGTGGGTATAGGTGTCAGATGCACTTTATTTTCCCACAGATGCGGCTTGTAGTCCATGTGTTGCCTAAAGAAATATGTAGAAGGAACCCACATGTTAGTAAAACTGCAACTAAACTATCAGAATACATAGCCATGAGGTCATTAAAAGTTGTATTTAACACTAACTTATGCAATGTGGTTATTCCAATCACCAGTATTTCACTACATTTATTAGATTCTCTATTCTATTTACCCACTGGAGTGCATTTGTTCTATAAAATGCACGATATTTTGTACAGTTACAATTATGAGCATGCCTTTGGAGAGTAGGAGGAAGCCAAAGTACCAAGAGAGAACTCACTGCGAGGACATACAAACTCCACACAGAAAGGCTCCAACCAGCTGGTAGAGTAGATCCCAGAACCTTCTGCTGTGAGGCAGCAGTGCTAACCACTGTGTCACCCTGCTTCTAAAGTACTACCCTGAAAACAAGGCCTTTCTGAAAAAAAAGTCTCTTGAGACACTGCTTGAGAATACCTTCAGTGCTCATATCTGGCCTCTTAATTTAGGTAAGTAATGACTGCATATACTTTAGGTAAATGGAAATGACAAAAATGCACATTTATTCACCAGTTATACAGAGTTTTCTTTTTTCTTCTTCTTCTTCTTATTTTTGTACCAGGAATTTTGCTGTATTCATTTCCAACATATGCTGGAGTTTAAGGTGCGGTGTATGTAGCATAGGGTTTAGGGACTGCTATCATAGTGCCACAGCTATAACTGTACTAGATAAGGATCAGCTGCAATGGCCACAGTTACCAGCTCCTTATCAAGGTGAGTAAATAGTTTTAACAGTCCTGTCAGCGTCAGTCTTGTTATTTATTGCAAATCACTTATCTACAACACAGTTGACAGCAACGACACAAACAGGAAGTCAGTGATATAAGCGTTGCTGCAATCCTCCAATCATGACAAGACAGACAAGTAGACAGGTCTTCATTGTATCTGTTTGCAGTTCACGCTGCTCGATGGGCTTCTTCCTGGCCTCTGCAACTGCCATTGCATCAATATCTCTTGTTTAATGAATCTAACAGAGTGGAGATAAACAGATCAATTGAAGCTGTCAATGTTGAACCAGTATTACAAAACAATTTTTGTTTTTTGCATTAAAAGCCAGCAGGGGTATAATTTAACTGCTGTTTGTTGTAGGGTCTGCTGTGGGATGTGTTCCAGGTCAAATAGAAGATGACTGTTTGGAAAGACGATATTTATACAGGTCAGAATTGGTATACGGTAGCCATGGTAGAGCCATGTGTCTCCAGATGTCAAACTGCCTGTTGGTTTGTTTGTTCATTACTTTTAACCAGACTAAAATATTTTAGCTGATGTTGGCTGGATTCATGGTTTGCATGGGAATGAGTCTTCGTCATTTCCCTACTTTTAATCCCACGTCCTCCATGCTTTCCTTTTTTCCAGTACAGGTGAAGACTGTGTTTTGCAATTAGTGTTCATTACTAAACGACAGTATGAAAATACATGCTAATACATTAGACTAAGATGGAGAACATGGTTGAGATTATAGTATTTGCTACACATCGTGTATGCTGACATAGTTATTGTTACTATCTTAGCATGCTAATGCTAACTACACTTTTAAACCAAATGCGTAACTCAGCTCATTTATACTTTGAAAAATTACACGTTATCACTTCAGGTCAACTGAAACGGGAACATACTGATTATTATATCTCTGACTGTCTGGCTAAATTTTGAAATAAAACACAAAATCATGGATCAAATAGTATAAAAATATACAAAATAAAAATTAAGCCATAATGTAATTGATTACCCTCTGCAAACAAACTAAGAAACATTAGGATCACCTCACACACCTCATAGGATGCTGGTTGCTGAGTATAAATTCACAGTAAACAGTAGACTTCCATGTGCACATAAATTTGCAGGCACAATGGTTACGTGGGCCTATTCAAGCCACATATGACATGAGAGCAATAATCTACAAGCCTTGAAGTTCATAAATCCAGTCAAGTCTGCATCATAGCCCAGAGAGAATTTTTTTTTAGATCTTTTTTTTTCTCTCCCTGTGTGTGTGTCTCTTCTGATAACTTGTATTAATGTGGTGATTATTCAATTTTTCAAGATGTTCTTTTTTCCCACCCAAGTTATCCCCCTTAACAGTTTCCTTGATTTCACTTGTATGAGAGCCACAAAGGGAGAACAATTAAGAAATAAATTTATCAGATTTTTCTTTTGCTACAGAGTCACCACTAAGTTAACTATTTGGTTGAAAAAAAAAACGGTGGGATGCCTGACAATATTAAGCTTTTGTTATGATTTGAACTAGTTATTGTTATTTTTGCCAGTGTTGTTGTTTACACTAGCATGCCCAGAAATAGACATACCTCTTAAAGAACTACAGGTTGGGGAAACATTGCAAACTGACTGCAGTCTGGCAGAAAACCAAACAAGAGGGGGGTCATGTAATTCACCGAGTACGTGAGTTTTTATTGGGAATGTTTTCAGGGAAGAACACAATTCATTAGTCAACAGTTGTGGTAACATTTTGCTGATGTTTGTGTGTGTAAACCATAGATTGCAACAGAACGTGAGCCTCAATTAGTGGAAAAGGGGAAACTCATTAGGAAACAATTACAGTCACACGTCCCCGCGAATCCCCACTGAGCATTCTCGATGCCTGTCCCAGGTTGTGAAATGAAAATCTGAAGAAGAAGAAAGTGAAAGGCAGCGCTCTGCACCTGTGATTCCTCTTCCAAATCTCCACCAGCTGCAGCCCATTAACGGTTAGAGGTAAAGGTTAAGTTTAAGTATCTATTAAGGATAAAACAGAAAATGGTTTTCAGTGAAAGGTACCTTATTTAGGTTGTTGCCATAAAGACCTGGATGAGAGGCAGGAAATGGATCAATGTATGGATGGATGGTTGGAATATTCTGCAGTCTTTTGTGGAAACAGAAACCAGCAGTGTTTAGATCTCACAGGGTCACTATGCTTGAAAATAGCATTCATGTTGCCTCAAACATCCAAGCACGTTTTTTTTCTACCTCAGCTCTCGAAGATATTACACACACCAGTGGGTTATTTCAATGTAGAGTGAAAGAGGTAAATCGCTAGATAAAATGTTGATTGACACAGAGACAGACCTCAAAGACTTTAAGATTTAATATCAATCAAGAGTTGCTCATAAAGAGTTTGCTCTGCATTGTGAGTTTTTAGCAGAGGCATCAACCACAGTGTGTGTGTGTATATATGTGTATTTGTTCCACTCCAATTGTGGATTTTTACGATTGACAAGTCTTTATAGCTGAATGAGACCAGACGTGAACATATGAAAAGGCAAGAATTATCCTTTAGGTACCCTCGAAGTTGTCAGTCATGTGGTGTTGTTTGCTATATTCATCTTGCAGAAAGGATTATTGGCAGCCCCAGCGTCAGACATCACACCATACAGAGTGAATAACAACAACACATGACATTATTTTCTTAGCTGAATCTGTGCTTTTGAAAATGTGGACATGAGGGAGAGTGGCATTTTCCATTCTCTATCTCATTTGCTAAACATAAATTGTATGTTGTCATCTGATTATACCGTATCGTTTTGACCAGTGATTTGAATGCTAAAAGCTTGTATTGCCTGTAAAATGATGTGTAGAGTCACCCTGGCATTTGTTCAACACACAAAAAAACAGTATTAACATGTAGAGAAGCACAGAAAAAACAAACAAAAAAAACAAAACAAAGCTTTTCTGCAACTTTCTTACCAACAACGTTTCAGTCCTGCTCGTGTAGTTTGTTATGTCATTATATTTCTCAGATACACAATAATATGCAATATTTTGTAAAACTCAAAGCTATGTAAAATACGATAAGAAGTTCATTCATTTTGAAATAATGAGCATAGTTACCATATGGTTGGAGTCTGTCAAGGAGTTTGGCATATGGTTAAAAAGCATACATGCAATTCAAAGTAGAATTCGATTAGATTGCTGCTGCTGTGAAGTAAATGTGTTAGTCATCTTCCTAGACACATATTTATTGTCAACTTACATCACAACTTTTAGAAAATACAAATTCCCTGTTTAGATAACTACTTGGAGGATTATTTACTAGTTTGAAACTGGTATATAACCTATTATATATGAATGCAGTAATATGCAAATAAGGAGACTCAAGGTCTGGGTCAATGCTGTCATTTGCTTAAGTTTGAGAGACACTTTATCCTTTTCATTTGCTTTTTCTGTGTTTTCTCTCCAGTGTCCGTTCGACATTAGAAATATTCTTTTGCAATTACAGGACACGTCTGTGGCACCTCGTTCTGAGGGAATGACTCATTCTCTCTTGTAGACCAATGATTAAAACTGATAAGTGGGTGGTTTTTTTTCCCCTAACATAAAAATCTAGCCGCAACAATAACTGGACACCTACAGGGTGATATTAGCATTTTTCACAGGAGGCTGTATTTTTCCTCATGATAGCTTTATTAACACAAATTCTTTAACAATGACAGGAGTCAAATATACTATATGTTACATATGTCTGTAAACCCACTATATTAGATATATCTTGATATTTACCACAGAAATGTGTGAAAAAGTCTCCAATTCTGAACCCTGAATCCCTCCTATATGAGGGTTGCCTTCTCTCAAACCTTTTGCGCTTATTTGGGTTTCTGTTATAAAAATGAATAAATTATAGTTGAAGTCCCTTCATATTAGCGCAGTAAATTCTAATTTTATAGTTTATGGAATTTTTTTACATTGTAATATGAAGTAAAAAAATAAAACTAAAACAGTCAAATGTTGGCTTTTCAATTTTGGATTTGGGAGCTCAATGGATGTGGTCCAAGAACACAATATGAAAAATACCTCCAAAGTATTTTTCAGCCTTCTTGGCAGTCCAGCCGATTCACACTAATTCAATCAATTTCTGTGGGAAAATATGATCACAAAACAGTGGGAAACCAGTAAGACTACCACACTTAACTACCCTGTATCTGAATGTGTCACATTTTCATGCAGAACCGAATCAGTATATTAGTGAAATAACTGTGCATTTGACAAATTAGCCACATCGTTTTTTGTAAATGTGAAGCTGCTTGGCTAATGCATGACAAAAAACTGCCACGTAGAAGTTTGACCTTTAGAATGACGTGCTAGAGTCTCAGTATGTACAACATGTGGGCTTTTTTTTGTTTTGCCATCCCATCTCTTCTTCATGAGCTGTCTTCGCTGTCAGAGTCATAATTACTACAAGATATAAATTAGTTCAATGTAGGTTACATTCATGTTGAGCCAGGCATTTTTAAAAGCTGTGCTTACTCCAAGTATGTAGCTGCACTTTGAGTACTGTATGGAAGCATTATAGATCTAACAGTTGGCTAGAGTCTAGAAATTTCACAGCCTGATAAAAAAGATCAGTGATTGCAAACCTCTGAGAAAATTGTATCAAATTGCACAGGGGTTATTAAAAATAGACACTTGAAAGCCAGCTTGTGGAGTCCTGCATTTATACATGTCAGCCAGTTACTCAGTAGAAACAAAAAGAAATCAAAGCCTGTGACTCAGAATCACCTGACACATATAGTTAAAGCTTCTACAAATAAAGATAACCTTTGAGTGCAAGGTGTCCCTTGTCAAAAATATCCAAATCAGTTTGACATGATCTGGAAAAAAAGTACTGGTATTCGAGTGCAGTCAAGTATCTTATAACTGTATTGCTTCATTCATACTGCACAAGGTCAAATCAGCCTGTGCACTGAGCAGAGAAGGATCCTGCTCGACTTTCTTTCCCTGGTTTGACCAGGATCTATTTCAGCTACTACAGGCAGCCTTCTGGCTTTCACATCAGTAAGAAAAGAAAATGGAGGGGAATGTTTGACCTTTTTCGGTGCACAGTCTGGAAAGTGATATGTGATTCAAATGTGTCAGGGAGACGGAAAAAAATGGGGAGAGGCAGAAAGCAAACTAAGAGAGCAAATTACAGTCCAAGGGAAGGTATGAAGACAGAAGAAGCATTTCTTATAAGGTGTATCTTGCAACTTCTGACATCTTGAAACTTTAATCCACCCAGGATATCTTTTTTGATCAAACAATGTGTCAATCAGTGTTCAAGGGATTATCATGAATGGCATTATACCTCCCAAATGCCAACCATAAGGCAGTAAAGGATGTGCTGTGTGCATGAAAGTGGTTTTTGCAGTAATTAGGAGGGCTCAGTAGCAACTGTGGGATATCTTTGGGGTTGCCATATGGTGAATCAAAAAATTACCTTGAGCAAGCATTTATATTTTAACTCATAAACTCACAGCTGTAAAGTTCTGCCTCAACACAAATCAAAGTACCTTGTTACTGCCTTGTTAAGTGATATAAGAAAAATTCCTTGAGGGAATTCAAAGATTTTAAGACAGTGAAATCCATTCCAAAGAAAATGATAAGCGCTTCCTGTTTAATTCACTCGCATGTATTTGGATTTTTAAGTTGGAGATGCCTGATTAGAAGGTCTGATTAGTATTCAGGGTCCACAGCATGTGTGATGCCAATTATCCACTGGGTCATTACCACTCTGGAGAGAAGTCACACTGGCAAAAGGCATTTAAGGAAAAAGACCTAAATTTTCATCTGCAGTTGCAGTGGCTCTTTGACAAAGTACAAATGAAATCAGTGTTCTCAGTGGGACAAAAGAAAGGGTGAGCTAAGCTATACAAATAGAAAATTATTGGTTTCTATTTGTACAAAACATAGGTAGATGATCTAATTTTTGGAAATGTAACTGAAATATTTTGATTAAAGTAACACAAAGCAGTTCTGGCAGTTAGTAAAAAAGATTTGATTATTTCACAAGTCAGTTTCTGTGCACATTTGTTTAGCTGGCAGGTGGTAGAGTACCTCAAACAGAAGGATTCAGCTTATGTGATAATAGCCTCACTACTGTTTTGCCTGAGTCAGCTGATTATGTGAACTGAGGTGGAAAGCAGAGTAAAATTTCAGTATTCATTACAGTATGCGTAAAGTATGTTTTTCAAAGAATATAGATGTTTACACTGTATACACTGCTCATAGAGTGTGGAAAAAGACATCATCGACAGTCAAAGAGCTCTCACACGCTGAACTGGCCTCTTATTAATATTGCTTCTCAGGCGGCATAGTTCTGCAGCATCTTTTTCTCACTTATCCAAGTGAGGGCCACAACAGAGAATTACCCGAATTATCTTAAAGTGTAAACAACGCCTTTAAAGTTTAAATTCCCCCAATTTTTTTCTCCTCAGCATTTCGAGCATTTCTTTACATAAAAGGAAAAAGTTTCATATTAAATAATTAAGATGTAATTACAGAAAAACTGCTGCTTAACCCCACTGATTCCAGCCTTCAGCCATGTTTGCTGCTCCTTACTTCTGTCGACACAGAAGTTGTTCTAATTCCTTTCCACCTGCAGCCATACTCAGAACTTCTTTAAGTATATATAGATACATAGATATTACTTGTTTGAATAGTGTACTTTGAGAGACATGAAAAATACTCATATTTGTTCCTTGTATTATTCATAAAGCCAATTCAGGAGTAACAACAAGTCAATAAGGTGAATAATCTGATTGACTTCACCTGGTGTATGGGGAATCATAAGGCCTAAGGTTTGGACACTTCCCTTAGGCTCTCTCTTCGATGTAAGTTTGTAGGAGGTAAGACCTTTAGCATACACAGTATTAACATACTACATTATTCATCACTTGTCAGTGACTTGACTGGCAAAAACATAAGCTACAGCTGATTTAAAACAGACTTAATAAGAAGATAACAGACTCCGGATCTAAGGTAGAACTGGAATTCTGAGCCGTACAGTTACTAACTTTATTCCTGTCTGGTGTTTTATATCAAGGTCATGTGACATTTTACACATCTGTAAGGAGAAATAAGTTTTTACTGACCCATGGCACAAAATGTCTAGATTTCTTGTATGGAGTTCTGATAGGGTTGGTAATCAATACCAGTGTTTCTACAGTTGCTTCACAATATGGGTATTCTTTCCTTTCTGGGTTTCTTTCTGTCCAATACTCCCAATTACTGCGCAATCACCCCTGTGCTAACACCCACAAACACCTTAGAGACCTGGCAAAGGTGGAAATTTCTACCAAATCGAAGCATATTTCTTATTTTCCAGGAAAAAAAAATCCAGGGCACACATATAACACAGGTTCCCAGAGAGTAAGTAAAGGCAGGTGATGAGTTCCTAATGACTGCAGTTGGCCAGCAGAGCAAGAAAGTGTTTCACCACTGCAGACAGTTATGTTGTCACTTTTCTTTCTACATCAGGGTGTCAGGCTTTAAGTTGAAGTGACAGATCACTCCTTTAGCTGCTCTCTCCCAGCTAAGGACACTGACGGCTGGATCCAGAGGCAGAAAAGGTCAGGCTACCAGGTTGGCTGTGCTAATGGACTGCTGACCAGGCAATAAGCCAGCCTCTCAAGAGAGATTCACAGCCTAGTTCTCACCTCAACTGTGTGGGTCCAATGTCCTTTGCATCACTTTTGTCACCACTTGCCAAAACTGGGGCTTATTCTCATTTTTGGTTGGTTCCTCATTCACACATCGCTTCTTATTCTTCTGAGTTACAGATGATGCAATGTGTCATCCTAGTTGTCAAGTTAAGTTGACTCAGAATTGTGTGACTGAGCATGTTTTGTTAAGATTTGAAGCTCAAAGCCTGGCTGAGGCATTTGTGAATGTCCACCTCAAGATGGCAGTGTTCACCACGACAGGCTTTGAGCTCAACAGCTTGCCATTTCTCAGCAGCAACAACAGCACTGAGCCCGGGCTTGAATTGAGGGTTATCTCCTGCATTGAAATTAAGTAATGATTGGATGGACGTAGGTAATAAATGATGACTGGATCTGTATGGCTGAGTCTGATTTGTATCTTATGAAAATACTATTTTCTACTTACCTTATAACATTCGGGGTGACTCGGAATCGGCACAGTTCAGCATCTCGTTGCTTTGAAACTTGTAAGGTCATGTATGGTTATGTGCCACTCCAAAGACGTACAACAGCCTTCTCGGATCACCACAGCAAGAAGCAGTAAACTTAAAATATGAAGTGCGATTCACCATTAAGCAAAGAACACCGGTCACATGCGGCTGTGTAGCTTTGATGACCAGGATAACTCTCAAGGTTATTTCTTATGAGCAAATGCTGATGACTGGCTGCAGGGTGTTAAGAGCGCGAATATGCACCCGGTGCAAACATGCTTAGACAACGAATTCTCTGTTTAGAGTGCAATTAAAACTGACTCTCACACAAGGCTTGTATTGTATATGCCAGTGTTTATTCTTGGCAAGTCAATATCCATGGGAAACCGCCATAGCGCATCTTTCTAATGTGCTTCAGTCTAGTGGCTTTTATGTCCACCCCAATTAGGCTATTGTAGCCTACCTGACAACAGCCTAACAGGTTGGCGTATGCTTTTGATGCGTCCCTTTAGAGCCAATGAGTGTTATCTGCCTTTATATAATCACACACACTGTAAAAGCTAGAGGACATCCACTCTTTTTTTTTCTTTCTTTCTTTCTTTTCTTTCTTTTTTTTTTTTACTATCATCAGCAGCATTGCCAGCTTCATCATCATCATCGTCATCATCCTCCTCCAGCCCAGCCACAGGGTTCTGGTTAAGCGTCTCTTCAGCCTGCAGCATCTTCGCGGAGCATCTCACCGCGGACAACCCTCCGGTTTGCGTTAAGCGACGTGACTCCGGGCCAATCCTGTCGTTGCTCGGGTTGCCAACGCCACTGAAAGAGAGGGGCGGTGTCCAATGACGAGGGTCGGCGGGGTGGGGGGAGTCGGTGTGGTGTGCTTCACCACCCCTCCTATGGGTTTACACAGAGTTAGTGCAAGATATTCTGCTCTGGGAGTGAGAGTGCAAGGATAAACGCCACACACACGCTGCGCATCCGTGTTATACTGAGCCGCAGTTATATTTAGGCTGGTATTTCTAAGTGGGATCGACTCTGAGGTTTTGCACCTTTTTGTTATAAATGTCCTCGTGATCTTTTTTAACCTTGCGCCTGATTTTTGATGGAGCTCCGTGAACTTGAAACATGATGGGACACGCGTGTCTCTTTTTGGGTTCACCTCGTCTGCGCCTTAACCTTCACAGGTAGCCAGGGAAAAAAGAGAGAAAGAAAAAAGAGAAAGAAAAAATAAACGCTGGTTCTCTCGGGACATGCACAGGAGATGAGCATTGATTTTGGGACCCGTTCTAATGGAAGACACCGCAAACCACTGACCACCTTGCTGTGTCTGCTGGAGAGCGACGCTGATCACCGCAATCACCGCAGGTCGCACAATTAGATCCAGTCAATTCTTGAAGTTAAATGGGGGAAGAGCAACTGCGACATATGCAGCTTCCAATTTACCCCAGTTTCTGCGACCGGCTGCTTTTATCTAAAACCTGTACTTGTGTTTGATTAACCCACTCCTGCTGGGTGATTATTATTATTATTTATTTATTTTTTCTGTTTTTCCTGGACCCGAAGGCAGTCAGAGAAGGATATCTTTACCTGAATGAACTACTGTACTACTGTGGACGAGAAGACTATGAGCTGACACGCTCCAGTTTTTCTTCTGTGCTGCAACCGATTTGGGTATGTAATACAACCATAGGTCTCGGTTGCCCACTAAGAATTCAAAATCTGACTGAGCTCACTTTGTAGGCTTCATTCATGCATATTCACTCGTTAAGGAGCCCACTCACAGCCTAAGCTCTTTAATTTGGACAGTTTAAGTGGAAAAATTAATAACAGAGTGTAATATGTTGTGAAGTTTTGTGGCCGTGGGGGGTCCAAGGCGCTGAAAATTCATAGTGATCATAAAATGTAGAGAATTTAAAAAGAGAGTAACAGAGACGAATGGCTGCCTGAATGGTTACTGCAGTTTTTTTTGTTTTTTTAGCTGTTTGAATGAACTGTTGATTATTGGCTATGGCCAGATTTAACAGTAAATCATAAAGTGAAAAAAGTACAGGAATCAGCTGACTGTGACAAGATGGAATGGTTGCTTGTTAATTAAATTTAATTACTGTGCATAATAAAGTTACTTCACTGAGGGGAATCTCTGTCCTGTATTCATAGGTCTATTCGTGGAAGATTCCTGCCAGGAGTCACTGTCTGTAACAACACTGCATAGAGAGAAACCTTTGTGTTGTGAAGGCTGGAAACATATTAACATTGTTATGGATCTAAAAGACTATTACCTGTTGGGTGCCCTGCTTGCCTGCATATGGCTAGATCCTTCAATAGCCCAAGAGCTAATCTACCCCATCAGGGAGGAGTTGCAAGAAAATGTCCTCATTGGAAACATACCAAAGGACCTAAACATTTCCCATACAAATGCTGCCACCGGAACAAGTGCTAATCTTGTGTACCGGCTCGTTTCCAAAGCAGGAGATAACCCACTGGTCCGCGTTCTGAGCAGCACTGGAGAAATATTCACAACATCAAACCGAATTGACAGAGAGAAGTTATGCCCCGGTCCCTCCTTTGAGGACAACGAGTGCTCCTTTGAAATTGAAGTGGTCATCCTGCCTAATGATTATTTCAGGCTGATAAAGATCAAAATAATCGTTAAAGACACAAATGATAATGCCCCCATGTTTCCATCCCCTGTGATCAACATCTCTATCCCAGAGAACACGCTCATTAACAGTCGCTTTGCTATTCCTTCTGCCACTGACCCAGACACTGGCCCCAACAGCGTCCACAAATACGAGCTGATCAATGGGCAAAGTGCCTTCGGCTTAGACATAGTAGAAACGCCTGAGGGGGAGAAGTGGCCCCAGCTCATTGTGCAGCAGAATCTGGACAGAGAGCAGAAGGATACGTATGTGATGAAGATTAAAGTAGAGGATGGTGGAAGTCCACAAAAATCCAGCACTGCCATTCTCCAGGTTACTGTAACAGATGTCAATGACAACAAACCAGTGTTTAAAGAGAGTCAGATAGAGGTTCACATACCAGAGAACTCCCCTATTGGCACATCTGTTGTGCAGCTCCAAGCCACAGATGCAGACATAGGGGCAAATGCAGAGATACATTATGTATTTGGGACTCAGGTGTCTCCTGCTACAAAAAGACTGTTTGCACTGAATGCAACATCTGGCCTAATTACAGTGCAGAGACCTCTGGACAGGGAAGAAACTGCTATTCATAAGCTCTCTGTTTTAGCCAGTGATGGAAGCTCAAGTCCAGCCAGAGCTACTGTTACCATAAATGTGACTGATGTTAATGACAATCCACCTAATATAGACCTGAGATACATAATCAGTCCCATTAATGGCACTGTTTTCCTCTCAGAGAAGGACCCCATCAATACGAAGATAGCACTCATCACCGTGTCAGACAAAGACACTGACATTAACGGCAAGGTCATTTGTTTCATAGAGAAGGATGTGCCCTTCCATCTAAAAGCTGTGTATGACAACCAGTATCTGTTAGAGACATCTGCACTGCTTGACTATGAAGGGACAAAGGAATACAACTTTAAAATTGTAGCATCTGACTCTGGAAAGCCGAGCTTGAATCAGACTGCCTTGGTAAGAGTGAGGCTGGAGGATGAGAATGACAACCCGCCTATTTTTACTCAGCCAGTTATTGAGCTGGCTGTTATGGAAAACAACAAACGTGACTTGTTTCTCACGACTCTTAGTGCCACAGACGAGGACAGTGGGAAAAATGCAGAAATTGTTTACCAGCTGGGACCAAATGCATCATTTTTTGATCTTGACCGTAAAACAGGTGTTCTGACTGCATCCAGGGTTTTTGACCGAGAGGATCAGGATAGGTTCCTCTTCACTGTAACAGCAAGAGATAACGGGACACCCCCTCTACAAACGCAGGCAGCCGTTATTGTAACTGTGTTGGATGAAAATGATAACAACCCTAAGTTCACACATAACCATTTCCAGTTCTTTGTGTCTGAGAATCTTCCTAAATACAGCACTGTGGGGGTGATAACTGTGACAGATTCAGATGCCGGAGAAAATGCTGCTGTTTCTCTTTCTATTCTGAATGACAATGAGAACTTTATACTAGATCCTTATTCTGGGGTGATAAAGTCTAATGTATCCTTCGACAGGGAGCAGCAGAGCTCCTACACTTTTGATGTAAGGGCTGTGGACAGTGGCAGGCCTCCTTGCTCCTCAGCTGCCAAGGTGACCATCAATGTCATTGATGTGAATGACAACACGCCTATCGTTATCTATCCACCCTCCAACACGTCTTTCAAGCTTGTCCCTCTCTCCTCTATCCCAGGATCTGTGGTAGCAGAGGTGTTTGCTGTAGATGGTGATACAGGGATGAATGCAGAACTCAAATACACAATTGTGAGTGGGAATAACAAAGGTCTGTTCAGAATCGACCCCGTCACAGGGAATATTACTTTGGAGGAAAAGCCAGCACTCACTGACATAGGCTTACACAGATTAGTGGTTAATATCAGTGACCTGGGTTATCCCAAATCTCTACATACTCTCGTGCTGGTGTTTTTGTATGTTAATGACACTGTGGGCAACGCAACACTCATCAATGATCTCATTCGACGCACCATGGAGACCCCAATTGACCGAAACATTGGTGAAAGTAGTGAAACTTATCAGAGTGGTGACTATTTAACCATAATGATAGCCTTTGTTACTGGCGCCTTGGTGGTGATTATTGTCATCTTTGTGACTGTGTTGCTGCGCTGCCGCCATGCTTCCAGATTCAAAGCCGCTCAGAGAAAAAAACAGGGGGCAGAATGGATGTCACCCAACACAGAAAACAAGCAGAACAAGAAGAAAAAGCGCAAGAAAAGGAAGTCCCCAAAAACTCCTTGCTCAACTTTGTCACCATTGAGGGGAACAAACCTGACGATCCTGCCCACGAGCCAATCAACGGAACCATCAGTCTGCCCACCGAGCTAGAAGAGCAAGGGATTGGACGCTTTGATTGGAATGCCACACCGACCACGACCTTCAAACCCAGCAGCCCAGACCTGGCCCGGCACTACAAGTCCGCCTCGCCGCAGTCAGCCTTTCATCTCAAGGCTGACACACCGGTCTCAGTGAAGAAGCATCACGTGATACAAGAGCTCCCATTGGATAACACATTTGTGGGGGGCTGTGACACCCTTTCCAAGAGATCCTCCACGAGCTCCGACCACTTCAGTGCCTCAGAGTGCAGCTCCCAAGGAGGGTTCAAGACGAAGGGGCCCATGCACACCAGACAGCAGGTAAAAGAGCACTTTTACTGGTCTATAAGTACTGCCTATAACTGCCCTGTTCCACAGTGCTAAAGTGCCAGTCTAGATTAGGGACTGACTCTAAGGTACTGTGAAGCAGCAGAGAACAGTTCAGGAGACATACTGCTTCAGCAAGTTTCTCAACTTAAAAAGAAAAGAGAGAAAAAGTAACTTGAACAAGAGCTGATTAATGGAGTTGATTATGGACTCAACAATCACATGCATAATTTGGGGATAACAATTACAAACCCAAGTTTTGTATTTAGTATATATTTAATTCATATTTACCAAAATGCAAGTGGATGAGTGATTGCTTTGCCTTATTTTGTCTTTTCAGCACCCAGGTTAGATCACTGGTAAAATGTACCAACATAACATTAATTGTAACCCAATGATGTTTGTAAAAGAAACATTTTTTTCTTGCCTATCTACTCAGATTGCTGCTTTTCATCATAGACAAATGCTGCACACATTCTCCAAAAAATAGCTGACTTTTCACCTCGCTCTCTTCATAAAACTCTTGAGTGTATTCATGTTTTTTTTGTGTTTGTTTCTTTGTTTTTGGTGTGCATTGTAATATCATAAAAGACTGTAACCTTTTCAACACCTGCAGCAATAACAACAGTCAATAATTAGACTGCTGCAGTGGTATTGTGAATGTCACTATAGGCTTTGCCACATCATCTGAGCTTGAATTAAATGCCTCCTCTCAAAGCACACTAGCAAACTGAGTGAAGCTTGTCTGGAACTTGATACACATCCAATTCAAAAAGGATTAGCCAATAATGAGCCTCAAATTTCAACGTAATCCATGCTGCTTTTTATCAAAGCCTTATTAATTTTTCTGCTAATAAAGCACCACTACACAACACACAGTTTTAATCTAATGGAACACACGTGGACAAATATTGGGAACTGCAGAAAAGAGGGAAGAGAGAGTATGGAAAGAGAAGGGAAGGCAGAGACTGTTGTTGATGGGTCAGGCTTGACGGTGGTACTGAACCCTTAGGTGGCAGTGTTGCGCTGCATGGCAGAGCTTGGCACTACGCCAACCTGCAGTGGACTTATAAATGCAAGGGAGGAGAAGAAAGGAGTGAAACCTATGTTAGTGTTCTTAGTGAAATACTCTCGCCTAATGATGCAGAGGCTGCACAGGAAAGATTGATAATGGCAGTTAGAGATGTGAGTGATAAGATCTATCCGGACGAGCGAGTGGAATTACAGGGGTGACACTGTGCAACTCCTGTCGATGCATACCTCCGGGTCACTGCATCTGGGGTTGCATTTAATGTGTTTCTGTGTGAGCGGTAGCAGTCAAAAGAGGCATTCAGTGTGGCGTCATTTGCCAGGCGCCGTTTGTGTGTGTGTGTGTGTGTGTGTGTGTGTGTGTGTGTGTGTGTGTGTGTGTGTATGTTTGGGTGGGTGGGTGGTGGTGGTGGGGTGATGTGTGAGAGAGATGAGATGAGGCGATGAAATGGGTGATGCTGGCGGTGGCAGCAGGTGGGGTGAGGTGGGGGCCACTATTCAACTCTAGAGGAGGACACATGAGATATGACACTATACTGTAAGCACAACTTCATTGATTTGCTCAGTCATCCCACAATTCCACACAAGATTTATTGGAATCAATAATTCTGACAAATGATTCAAAGAAGCACACAAACAGAGCCAGTGTTTTCTATATCGTGCCACCAATATTATAAATGATGCACTGTTACAGACACTTTTGTTCCCAGACTTATGTCTGAAATGTTCTGTACAGTTTCTCTTTTTTCTTTTGGTACTTGTATAGAGCAAAAATGTTATCCTTATATAAAATGAGGAAACTGATTTCAGGTGGGTCGTGCCTCAGTCTAATTCGACTACTGTTCTGCTATTTCTTAATAATACAAAGCAGTTCAAATAAGTCCATCTCCATTCAATATTATGAAACATGTCTTAAGAGAATCACATCTTTAACAGCTTTACAGAAGCATTTGGTTACATATTCAAACAACTGTAATATTTAGATATGCACAGAACAAGAATAAGTTCCTTTTATTATCAATATGCATGATTATGTTGTGACTGCACACAGTGACACACTTTATCTCCATTTGGTTATTATTCAATCAAATGGTGATTATCCTTCTTTTCCATTATTAGCTGATATCAATCTTTAGAATTTGTAAAGAAGGCTCTTATAGCATGCGGTTGGTTCTTAGTCATAATTACTCCAAAAAAACATCTCACAGACAAAGACTCCAGCTCAGATTGACAGTTATTGATTGTGGTTAAATGATTAGACTGCCCCGACTGCACTGACATGTCTTACTGGATAAACCAGGGTATGTTATCAATGCCACTGTTCCATCCATTGTTTTGATTGTTTTGCACAATGGCTGCATTTGTATTGACATGCACATGTCATCTCCATTTCATGATCATTCATGCGGAGATGCCCATCCACTATGTTCTATGCCTTTTGGATTTATGCTGTAGTTTTTATAAGTTAGACCAAAAAAAAAAAAAAGAAGAAGAAGAAAAATACCAATTACCTTTGACTGAATCTTTAAACAGACAGTATATCCAAAAGGTAATATCATCGGATTATCATATCATTCTCTGCAGAGTAGAAGCGCTTCAGAAGAAGATAGGAGCTGCATTATTAAAAGATTTCTTATATATACACAGATAACAAAAACGAGGCAATATCATTTAAAGTTATTACTGGTTATTTTTTAGTTGGAAAATGTAATTTGATGTAATATATTGAAATTGCAGCTAGTAGGGTGTTGAACTGTTGCCATACATAAAGGATCCAAAAAGGTTTGCGATAGGAAGATGAAATTCAGCACTTGGTTTGCTGCCCTATGACTAATAGACCAAAACCAATAAGCAACTGTTGCCTGAAGTTAACATGAAACAACCAGTTAAGTAAAATAGGAAGTTCAAGAGGAAAACACAAGCGAAGCTGTGGGTGGATAGCTTTTAAGATTGACCTTCTCTCTTGGAATTGAAAAGCCATTTTCTTCCAGTTCTCAAGAGTCACTTCTATGCAACATCAGCACCAGTCAAAAAATAAGGAAACTGATAAACTATTAGGCTCAGGAAAAAGACACTGACAGCAACAGCAAAGCATGAAGACTTCAGCGTTGTCTTCTTCTTAGGCAATATAGAGCGTATAAGAAGCAGAAATAGTAGATCTGCAGCAGTGACATTACACACAAATGCCTAGTGCAATCAGTTTTATACAGACCCTGAATTGTTGCTTATAGCAATAGGGGAATCTTTGCCTTTCCTTTCATTTTTTTCTCACTTATTATTTACCCTCTAGGGACCTACATTAGTGTAAACAACACCGAGGAAAAAAAGCATGAAAACACTGTCCTAGTTTCACTAGGCAACACAAGCGTCTAAGAAACGGAGTATAATAATCATCATCATTCTTATTCTCATCCTGTCAGTAGTCGTAGACATAGATGTGGCTCACTACCATAACACGAGCCCAGTGGCTATGCATTAACTATGTACTGTGCATCAGATCCCAAGGCTTATGTTAAGAATACATTAACAGGGTTTTACTGAGGGGAGCAGGGTTTGAAAGTAGTCACACAGACAGCGGATGAAACATCATGGCTATCTGATTGCATTCTAAATTTTTCATATATTGACTCTTCACAATTAAACTTAAGTAAATCTCATTGTGAATGTGAATAGAAGGAAGTTAATTGCTAAGTTTGCTACCATGTACTGGAAGGTGAACTGAAGATGTGTCCTCTTTCTGGTGGCAACATACTTCTTATGGGAGAATCTACAATCATGGGCCCTATATGGCATTTTAAATTTTGCAACCATGTGGTTTGAACACCTCATGTATAAAAAGTCTTAATAGCTCTGGGTTCCAGGGTTTTTTTTTCTTCTTGCACAGCAAAGCAGATGCAGACATGGAAAGGAAGGGTGTACCTACAATCAACTCATCTCCTATTGCTGTGATGTGCTTTTCTTCACCCCAAATCTGCCTCAGCCCTGGGGTCATGTAACAGCTTTCTTATCTGTGCAGTTTCAGTCTAGTTTCAGCACATATAGAACAAATGGCAACATGTGAATGTGGGTTGACTCAATCAAAAAAAAACTGGAGCTTTTTTCTGTTTAAAATTGAATTAAATATTTCTGTCTACATCCAACTCACAGATCATTTCCTTCTTGCTGTGAACGCTACAGTAAAAAAAAAAAAGGCATATGCTACATTATCTCATAAACAATGAGCAGCCTTTTAAATATCACAGTAGATGGAGTATTCAGTTTAAAGTGCAGGATATGAGAAGACTCGTGGAAAAGGGGGAATCCTCAGCGAGAAGATTCCTAGAGTTGTCAGTAATGTAATGAATGGACATCCTATGCAAACAGGAGTTTGTACAGACCATTGTAATTATGGAGCCTTGGGGGAGTCGTCCTTCTTGTGCAGGTTCATTTGCCACATTAATAAGGGGATTAGTAGTATGTACGGGGGCTGATGGCAGCAGGAGAAGTTTGAGAAGATTAATGAACTATGACAATGTTGCACCTGAGGGGAAAAGTCTGTTGCAATATCTTATGGGTTGTGCTGACACAGAGTTTGGCAGTATGAAAGAGGAAGATGGAGAGAGGCCAGTGATTGTTGCCGACTGTGATCATACATCGTTCTCCCAAGCTATCCTGTCACTTAATCAGGATACTGTGTTTGTGATCTCTTACACTGAGCATGTCCTTCATACTTTTAACTGATGATGTTCCAGTAGGCACAACGCTTTTTTTTTTTAAAGTGACACCAACTTTTACAAATCTGAAAAATAAAAAGGTTAAATTTGGTTAATAAGTAAAGATATTATTTAACCAAATTTTTGAGCAAGCTCTTTAAAGTTAGGTCTGTTGCCAGCATCTGATGAATAATTAAGAAAAACAGCAGGTAAATCCAAGAAGAAGATCTTTAGTGCTGCGTAAACTGCAGTGGATCCTCAAAACAAATGTAGCTGTCTGGAGAAAGTAAGCCAGGAAGTGTGTGAGTGAAGTTTCTATCAAAGCTTTAAATTATCAGTGGAGGATTTGCAAGGCTCTTTACCACAGAGAACATTGTATCTGTGTCTTTAAAAAACTTGTCATGTCCTCTATATTCTAGGTGGGTAAGAGGAAATGAAATGGATTGCAAGCTGTACTATGGTAGTGGGTGTGAGTACTATCAGAGTAGATTATTGCCCCAAGGGGGATCCAGTTTTGTCTGCACAAAATAACAAAATAAATCAAAGCTCCCTGTTGGTACACTGGCTGAACTATTGAGTTCATTTATATGTTTTTATTTTCCTCTGTTTCAGAAAAAAATGAAGTTTTTTAATATATTTATTAATTTATAGGGTTTTTCCTTCTTTCTTTGTAACTGCCAGGAGCAGAATTGCCAAACACAGATGATGGCAAATTACCAGGAATTACATTTTTTTTTTGTTGTTGTTTATTTGTTTTTTGTGAACATTTCATTATTTTTTTCCCTTTTGTTATGTTGAAACATTTTCATTGCACATGTTCAGAAACCTCTCATCATTACGCTGTTTTATTCTGTCCACCGCATAAAAGGTCTCATGTAAGCGTGCGCATATGTGATATATTGTTTTTTTCATATCTGGTTTGTAGTTTGTCCATCACTTTTGGCTGGCAACCCATTCATCTTAAATTTATCATCCATTTCTGCAAATTCTCAATGCGCATTGATTGATGATCAGTCTTCAGGGGCTTTGCTTTGTGAAATTAATGCACAAAAGTCATAGCGGCTTTTGTAGGACTGTCATTACTTAATTCATCTCCATGTTTTCACTAATCCACAAAACACATTTCCCATTTTTCTGAGGCAATCAATCAAGTTGACATACTGGCTTTGCTTTTTTTTTTTTTTTTTCCTAACACTGCATGATATTAAAAAGACAAACTGCAGCTTAAAACACTTAAGGTATCAACACCTCATCTGAATTCTCTTGAATTTTCCATAAAAATAAGAGTAGAGGGTGGAAGAAAATGTTTCTTGACTGCTTGCTTGTCTACGAATCTATCTATCTATCTATCTATATATATTATATAAAAAAAAAGAAAAAAAGATGGAGTTATGATGCTACTTCATTGTTTGAATGCCCCCATACCCCCAACAACCCATCTCTCCTTTCCACTCCTCACTTGGCTCCTCCACCCACTCCTTATCTTCCCTGTCTCCAGCCCTAACCTTTCACCCATGTTTTATCGGGGTCAATGCCGTTACATGCTATGTTAAATCACCAAGGGTGTGTTCACCTTTGTGTTCTGATCATTTGTGACAGATGAGGGTGCTTTGTGTTCAACACATAGCCCAACTTTTTTTTTCCTGTTACCCTCCTCTCTCTGTTTATCATCAGAGAAAAAAAGGGTGTGTGGGTAAAAGATGGGCAAAGCGGCGCTGTCTATTCTGACATGACAAACCCAGAGGGAGATGTGTCCTTGTCGTTGGGGTGTTGTGTCAAATAACACACAGGCCGCTGCTCTGTCACTAGCGTGTGCCAGTGTCTAGACTAATAGTTGTGATAATGGCATTGCCAGCCAAAACCCCCCTTAAGCTAAGAGCCTCACTTGACTTGAAATGTGACTGCCATTGACTGCTTTGCCACTGGGTCTCATAGCTCACAAAGACTCTGTAACCCTCATCGATGTAAATCTTGTATATATGAGATGTTTCATGTAAATTGAACTCCTGGTAATTTTGCCTAATGTGCTGTGTTAAACAATAATGGACTTGTTTTATTTTAGTTTTGTATTATTTATTTCTGCTGCCTTCTCCTTTTCTTTTTTCTTTTTTTTCATTGCTGGGTATACATTAATTACATCTGAAATAAACTCTTCCAAATCTTCAGTACACTGCAAACTCCACTCTGTTTATAAACACTTGATTTGAACAGTGGTATTCTACCTTTATAATTTCATAATAAATGTTTCAAAGAGATCATCTCTTTCTTGTTTTGAATTTGTCCGTTTGTTCTGCCTCTGTGATGTTGTGATGGGACATTATATGTGTAAACTGGGATATGTTTCAGTCAAGCTACCATGTGAGCACCAGTTCTAATCAGCATTTGCTCATATACATGTGCTTCAGCTGATTATATTGCCAAGTTGTGTATTTTAAGAAGCAAACAGATTTTCTGCTTTGACTGATCTGGTGTTTTAAAAAGAGGCATACAAAGTCAGTGACACACAGCCAACCCAATAATTCACTTACAGTGGAAGGGAAATTTAATTCAAAGTTAATTTAAAGAGGTATGTCATTTTGGGGGAATTTCACCATTTCTCAGTCTTAAACAGTCACACGTGCACATGGTGTCTTCATTTTCCTTCCAGCTGACCTAAATACATGAATGTTAATGAGATCAAGTTAGCAGATGCTCTAAAACATCCAGTGGCGAGGGGTTTTTATATATATATATATAGTGGTTGTTAGCATAGCATCAGAAAATAGGCTCAGATTTTTTTCAAGTCTTGTTTATTTCCTCCTGTCTCTACTGGCCATAAAGAGATCATTTCTTTGAGAAAAAAAAAAAACTTGAGAAAAAAAAATCTTTTGCTTTATGCAAAACTGATCCTAAAAAATTCACAACTTCACAGTCAAACATTCATCTGACTGTCTTCTATGTCTGTAGTTTTATAAGTATGAACCCCCCGCCCAAACCAGTATGGACCCGAGGAGTCGTTACAGTGAGTTTCTCGCAATTACTCACAACATCTTTCTACAGCATGAGTTTAGAACCACTTCTAAAACATACAGTGTGCGTACATTTGTATGCATCTGACATGGCTGTAAGCTAAATGTGGATAATAGTCTAATATAACTTCAAAGAACATGAAGTCTTTCATGAGATGTTTGACTGTAAGGCTGCAGAGAGAGAAAAAAAGGGCCAACTGAATTTTCCTGCTGGTAGTATTTTAAAGTAGAGTCCTGAAGTGCTCAGATTTTGTTGCGTCTTCACTCTTGCACATGACATTTAATTTAGAGGATACATTTAAATGTGAATAGAAAATATAAATACCATTAGAAACTGGGAATTGCCTGCTTTACCTACACCATCTTCATCTTCATCATCATAATCATCATTGCTGCCAACACCATCCTAACAAACAGTAACACTGTCAAAATGTATATTGTAGATATCTATGAAATATTCTGAACCCCCCCCCCATACTGACATTTTTGTGTTGGTGCGTCCATTTTTTATTTTTATTTTTTAAATCTCCGGCTGTCTTCCAGTTTAAGAAGTGTAGATGTGTCACCTCTTAACTGGTATTTGAAGAAAGGGTGATGAGGGGTGGGGTGGTGGTTGGATTTCAAATTGCCACGACAACACATCCATGGAAAGTAGGGCTAACTCAGCTTAATCTGTCCACTGAGTCTGAAAGCCAAAGGCAGAGCTTAGTCTGCATTTGGGTGAAGATGGGGGGGGGAGGATAAATAAATAAATACCGGCTTTAAAGTTTGACCTCATATATATGGTCACTTTCAAAAAGCTGTGTGCACTTACTGAGTAGAATTTGAAACCTGCCTTCTGACCTAGAGTATAATCATACTGCTGGTCTTATTCAACCTAAAAAAAAAGAAGAAGGTAGAATGCTGGTCAGGGTGGGTGGGCAATGCCAGCATTGCATCTCTGATCTGAACATTTTATTAAAATATGTTTTCAGTGAGTCTCAATTATGTGGCCTGTTTCCTAAATTCATCATAGTTTACGTACAACTGGAAGAGCACATTGCACAAATCTATAAAAATACTGAACCACCACTGAATTTGATGAAACTTTCTTTTTCTCTTACATACCAAATTTAATGCCACACATGAGCTCATATGTGACCTCTATGCGCATATTCTGATTAGTGAAAGACTAAATGACCTCTTTCTCTACCAACCGTGTCTTCAATTAATATGATAGTGGCGAGATGTAATGTAAGCTTTGCCAATGAGGAGGAAAATAACCGACTGCGAAAGTCTCGTCTCGCATATTGAAACAGAACTACTTCAGCAACAAGATTCATTAAAGTCTGTGTGGATGTTTCATAGAAAGCCCGTGTATCTGCTGCGATAGGCACAGACAGTCTGCAGCAAATTTATAAACCTCCAGTGTTCAGACTGTTCTGTTATACAGCTTTTTCATCATGAAACTACACACTACAGAGCAGAACATCCACTTGAACAATTATCCACATGTGGATGATGTCACATGCCTTTTTAACCTTGTTTGGATAGAAAACCAGATTAATTCTGTTCTTGGTCTTCCACCAGCAGTGTCCTCAAAGCCGCACTTGTTTCATTATGCGTAGTCACTGCGCATTAGTATGGACGCTAATAAACGTGATTGTCTCATGAGCCATAGGTGTTCAGGCATTATGACTCACTTGCAGTGGTTGAAGAAGCATTCGCATTCTTTGTAGCGACACACCTGGTTAGAAGTACAAGTTCTGCATTTTTAATGTACAGTATTATCAAGGTTTACATTAGTATCAAACCCATTATGCAGAAAAAAAATCCCCCCTTGAGAGTGCGTTCTGATTAAATCTGATCCCAACAGCGGAGTGAATGTACTTGTGTACGTTCCACACTGCTGTTCACTTGAGAGTCTACCTATTATACAGTGTTACAACTATATGTTGTAACTGCACACATGAGAAACGCTGAACTCTGATCAGACATTCAAAAGAACTCTAATGTGCAAAAAAGATTAAGGCTCCAAAGTCTTTTTCAGAGCTTTCCCTTGTCTTTGCTGCATTGCAGCATCAAGCTCTTTTCCGTCATAAAAGGCTGTCTTCATACACCGTGGATTGCATTTTTATAAATATGACTCTGTGTTTTTGAAGGGGTCTGTGAACACTAGGGACTGAAGTTAAAAGGTTAATTTCAAAACTGGCTGCGGCTTTACCTTTGTTTTAAAACTGATAATTCCCTTAAATAATGTTGAAATCAATATTTTATCAAATTTGGTTCACATCAGCTCGTCTGCTGACTTGCACTCTGGGGGCAACAACCAATTTTTCGGGGCTTCCAGTGTAGCCAAGCCAATATCCGGGTTGTTGCGTTTGCAGGTAATTGTTTTGAAATGCAGATAATTTTTAAAAGGTAATAAAAAGCTAAATCAATGTCAGATGATAGCTGCCTGTTCTGAGATTGCTTTTGGAAAATGCAATCTGTCTTTTGATTCCCAAATGGGCTGTTAACCAGCATGCAAGAAAGCCCCAGCTCAATCCTGACTGGTCAATAGCACTGAGAATACAAGAGGACTACCAAAAAGATTCCAGTACTGAAAATTTCTGTCTCTTGATTACAGATTCTTCATGCAGATATCTTGTTATGAAGGTTAAAACTTCATATATTGGGCTGCAGAGAAGAAGTCACAGATGCAGTTTTTTTTTCAGGTTTTTGACAAATTTGTGAAAAAAAAATAAGAATATAAGAAGTAGTAAACAGAAAAACTGTCAGTGCAGTGGGACAAAGTGAAATTTATGTTAAAGTGGCAGAATATACGCTTTAGGTTTTTAGCAAACATGAATATGATCACATATGTTGCACTCTTACAACTTTCCATGGCTTGACAGATGGGTTTTGATCATTCATTGGCTTGGAGCTTCACCTTCATTCCACTGAATTAAAATCAGCATCAGTCAGACACTTGAAAAGGGCCCAAGAGTTTGGGTCCATTATTTTTCTGTCATTATTATTATTATTATTTCTGCTGCTGATGCACATGCTGTCATATTTCCCCTCTACTCTAGTCACCGAAACATTTCCCTACAGTGGGTTATCTATCTAAAACGTTCAGTGTAATGTGTGTCTTTCTTGGTGCAGTCTCACAGTGGTCACACCACTTGAACCTGAGCCAAATGTGATTTTTCTGCTTACCTTTGTTTCTGAAGACAGCGACCAACATCCAAACAACTGTGCATACAAAATGAAAATAAAAGTGGCCCAACGGTTATGGAGGTGACCTTTGACCTGGAAGGTTGTGAGATCAGTTGTTGGCCAGGCGAGATATATTAGAAATAATAAAAAAAAATAAAAAGCACCACTCATATGCCTGTAAGCAAGGCACTTTTGTTCCATTGGGGTTGGTTGGTAGATATGAGTGCAGCTATCAAATGTAGATGTGTAAACCCGTGTGACTGCGGAGCAGGATAATTCTGGAAAGGGATATTTGCTTGGTGAATTTAACGTGGATTTAAAAAATAAAAATTCACACCAAGGGAAAGAGTGGTGAATTGATCTTTATGCTTCTGTTCTGTGTTGACATTTTGACCCTGGATTGAAATTTAACTGCCATGCCCAAGTCTTTTAAGCACATAAATACAAAAATACAAAATTTAGATCTAGTCCTCTTACAACTTGGAAGTTGATTCCACATGGATTCTTACAGCAAGCACAGTACTCTGAGAATGCATGAATATCATTTTATGGGGATTTTGAAGGATTTCCATTTAAGAGCACAGTAATGAACAACATAAAAATAGAAGCGATGCCGCAACCTGCAACATTTTTGCTGCCTTTAAGAACATAAACAGCTTTCTTTCAAAAATACTCTTAAGTAGTAAATTAAGGTCTGTCACCCTTTGAGGCTTCCCAGATTTGTTCCTAGACTTCAAAATAATGCCACGTCTGTGCAGATTCTGTTGAGAAAACATTTAATGTTGACACAGTAACTCCAGAAGGTATGTCTCGTCCCCGGTGAGAGCAGCAGCTACTTTGGTATTAGGCTTGGAGGAGATTTGGTCTTGTGATTGAAGTGTAGCAGATCATAGAATTAAGTCCACATTATTTCCCATGGTGAAATGGATGAAGCCCATCGATTAAATGGTGTTAAGACTAATTATATATTTCCTAAAATCTGTACTGTATCATTAATAGATTCCCTTCATCACAACAACAAAGAGCAACAACAAAGAGCAACAACACGAAGTGTGGATGGCATATTATTTCTTTTCTGGCAGAGAGTACAATGACTGAATTAGTAGACATCTAAAGCTCTTCAGGGAGCTAATTAAATAAGAAGTTGTGATGTATGGCTGCTAGAAGGATGTGTGTCAACTCAGCCCTGTCCGATGTATAGACTGAAGATTTGTATTGATCGTATGCTTTGTCTTGTGCCTCAGGCATCAGCATGCTGCAGTGTAAGCCATGTGCCTTGCCTTTGTCTGTTGAGTTGAGCAGATAAGGGTTGTGATAAATCTGCCTGAGAATAAGCTGTCA
>JAMQGT020004353.1:0-53303 GCA_024447675.2 Pterophyllum scalare | reverse complement strand
CTCAAGCATAGCTAATGGCACAAAATAGATCTTTAAAGGGTATATACAAAGCACACAAAACTGTCAGAAATAATCATGGCTAGAGATGCTCACAGGCAAGACATTTTGAGACAACTAAACAACACAACCTTTGTGAACAACTACAAGGAGACCCTACTGCAGAATTACAAACTAAAGTATATGGACATCTCTGACGATTTACTAATGAGAAGAGAAATCTCTAAAGAAGTGCATGCCTTCATATTGACCAACGCACTTATTATACTACTATTTATACCAGCGAAGCTTGGAGTGTGAGCTGTTGATTTCTTTCAATTAATTCTCTCACGCTACAGAATTCATCTGCTTGAAAATATACTATATGCACCAATCTTCAACATGTGATCATTTCTTATAGTACATGCAAACGCACACATTGCAAATCGAGTGTACAATTTCCAATCAAGGTCTCAAATACAAATATAAACTTCCTGTTTATTATGTAAATATTGAGTATTAACACTTCAATCAGTGTTTCTAACCTTTTTGTCCAAGCAGATTTTGGCATCAAACAACCACAATTACAAAGATAAACTGAGAAAACGCAGCGGAAGAGAAGAATAAATTACCTGTGCAGATAGTAGGAACCTGACCAAAACTGAGAACAATGATAAGGCATACAAAGTCAGAAGCCAGAGATGTGGCCGTTACAGGTGTGCTCATCAGTGAGGGTAACACATGTCGAATAGAGAAAAGAAAGTTCCCTCTGGAAGACAATGGCTTTGGACAGGCACACAATAGCTTCATTAGAGGGTTCACATTATCAGGTCATGGGAGATAAAGGGGAAATATCAGAGCAGACACATTCGAATGATGCCCGCCGCCAAAACCTGCCAGCTTGGCGTGCATGAGCCTCAGCTGTGACGAAGGCTGATTTTTTTTTTTTTGTTTGTAATTTGATGCTCCTGAAGTTGGCAGTGATGGGGAAATGGTCAAATAAGTAGAGTGTGAAGGGAAAAGGGGGGCAGATTAATGGTTGCTCTATGGCGTTGTTACATTCCATCGTAATACCATCCTCTTTCATTGTCCTTTTATCAACTTCCTTTCACAGCCCTGATAGAAGGTTACAGGTTGTAAACAGCATAGCTGAGAACAGACTGGTTTGTGAAAGGGACTAAAGTTGCATTAACAAAAGCAATTTCCAGAAGAAACAACCTTTTGTTATGTCATTTGGGGAAATTTTACCTCTGTGTTGAGTCCAAATGCCATTTTCTACCATAAGTGATAAAAAAGAGACAGCAAAGGATTACCAGCTGCCAATGCCTTAGAAAATAATCAGACCAGGTGGAAACCCACAAACATTGCCATTAGCAATCGATATGAACCTTTTCTCAGACACCCTGTTTTTGCACTAACCAGGCTATTGATCACATAGATCAATCACTGCTGCTCCTGACCAGGTCCCATGTCAGACTTGTTCACCAGTATCAAGGGAGCTGTCATACAACACTTACAATCAATTAACAGAAGAAGCCTCTTGACCCCCATGAAATGCTCCACAACTAGTGTGAAGGAAAGCAGCCTGATTCCTACACGGGCAATGAGAGAGGAAACGCGTCTCTCAAAAATAAAAGATTGGTGCTTTTATTTTGTAGCTGCAGCTGCAAAAGAATATGCTGTGAGTAGGCATGTACACAGCAGATACAGGCATGTCAGCTTTTCAAAATATATCACCACTATCTCTTACAGTGTTGACACAGATCAATTCTCCAGGAAAGGAGCACAATAAGCAAATCCCAGCAACTATACTTTGGCTTCTGTTATTATATGTTAGAGCTACAGTCAGTAATTCGTGAGGTTATTTAATAAAAGAAAAACAAAAACAATATTGTACTCATAAATATACATAACGTGTCATTACGTCTTGTGGCAGAGAAGCACATCTCTCTTCCGACTTGTGGCATTTTATGTGGCCAGTGGCTGACCACACACGCCAAAGGTGAAGGAGAAGTCGTAGGTGTTTGTGTGCTGTGGAGGGACATTTAAATTTGCTCCTGCACCTTCGGACTCAAGATATGAAGCTTCATTTCTATTTTTTAATTGTTGAAGAAGGGGTCCACTTCACAGAAGTAAAAACATGAATGAAAGAGAGAACACCACGGCTTCTTAATAAAATGTCGTCCTCTTCCTCCTCACCTAGAGCCTGAAGTCAGGGCTCTAACACGCTATAAACATGCTCATTTATTCCCAATATTTTTGCCATTTTATTGTCAGGAGATCAACTAACATTATGCCAGCCCTAGTCTTAGGCCCTAGCCTGATAAAAGAATAATAATTTTTAAAAAATCACATTTCCCTCTGATAAACAGTTTGATTACATTCTCACATTGTACAAGAGTTTATTCACTAAGCCTAACAGAAGACGGCAACAGAAACACGTTGGCGGCTGCGGCCGTACACTGTCACTTTAAGTACATGCTGTAGGCATCAGCTGACCAGTTGACCTCTCTCTCAGTCAGTTTTTGTCCAGTAATAGCTCAGCAATGCAAACCTGGCACAGCAGACTTACCACTCTTTACGCCTGTTCAGTACTTACTAATCAAAGGACAAAAGGCTAGTTTAGTCGTGAATTCCTTAGAATTGCTTTTATCTCATTTTTATTTCTAACCCAGCAACATTAAAGCAAGTGAGGCTAGCGTATTGATGTTGCTGCTACACTGCATTGGAAATTTAGTTTGCCAGTTTCTGAAGGTGACACTACTAAGCAGATAAAACACCCCAACTGTGAATTCAGGCCAGTGGAGATACATCAGTGAAGTGTCCCCTAAACTCTGCCCAAGAATATCCCTAATTCCCTTGCTCACCTGCATTTCCGCATTCTGACTTCCTCTCACTTTTTTCCCAGGTTTTTGCTCCTTCTATACACTATATATGTCTACATACAGTATCCTTCACAGCACACACACACACTCACAGGTGCCTTTCCCTTGAGCAGGAAACAGCCTACAAGGTTGCAGCCCCTCCATGGATGTGCCCATGTCATGGACAAAATGTATTCTAATTTCAGGCAAGTTCACTGTAACCTGCATGGTGGTAATAAATCTTGTCTGATGACAAAAATAGATGCTCGTTTTAAGTAGAAATTGACAAAAAAAATTAGTAGATGAAGAAAGAAAGAAAGAAAGAAAGAATACCATTTCGAGAAAGATCAGTGTAAGATGTTAAAAAGTAGAATTAAGCAAATCAGTTTTTTTCTCCATACACAAGGAACATATAAAAAGGTGTGCCACATGTGCCACAAGTTAAGGAGACAATAGTGCCTTTCAGGTTGGATGATTTTAAGAGTGCTAGAGGTGGCAGTGATTTTTGAAAAACTCTCTGCCCCGATGTCATTGCAAAATTAGGCTCAATGAAAATAAACGAAGGTACAAGCAGTCTCATCTGAATTACCAGTCCTGAGATTGTCAGCAAAGTTTGACACATTAACTTCCAAACTGGTAATCTGTGATCCGGCAGGTCAAAATCAGCTTTCACCTCAAACTGAGATCACACTTAAAATCTCAACTCTGTGAAGTTATCATTCAAGTGTATCCTTATTGAAGGTTATGTGTATTGGATAGCGGCATTTCAGTGTGATAGCAATGCATAAATGGAGTATGACAGCCCGATCTTCAAACTTTGGGAGATGCATCCCATGCAAATAAGCCATTAACAGGAGTCATGTGTTATTTCAACTCTATGGTAAGTTTTGGAGACAAACTTAATGGTTGGTTTGCACCACATTTCATTTGAATAATTGATTTAAATTATCATTTATTTATAATTTATAATAATTTAATAATTTATTTAAATGTGTTTAGCAGCTATTCCTAGTGTGTTTCATCATCAAAGACTCCTTGTTGAGTTTTCTTCTTACCTTTATTTGGCCTCTTTTCATTGATTTTTAATTGACATGTTATTTTGTCTGTTTTATTTGGTCTTGTGTAGTTTGAAGCCCCCCGCGACCCTGAAAAGGATAAGTGGAAGAAGTGGATGGATAGACGTTAGAATTACAACAGCCTTACCCTTTAGATCTTTACCTCACATGCAGAAGCTTTTCCAACAAATTATTTATCTTGCCCTGGTGTTGCTTTGAAGCCATCTTTTTGCCCATTCAGTAACAGCTAGACACAGGTGACAGAGTTATTACATAGACTGCATGCTGCTTAAGAGGAATGTGTGAAACAGCTACAAGTTAGTCTTAAGTGAAACCCCTCGAATGGTTCAATCAGTCGAGTTTATCATTCCGACAGCCTAATGTAGCAAGCCTTTTGCCATTTACTGTATTTGTCATTGGTGATATTCATCTGGTTATAAATGGAGCTGTCACGATAATGCTATGAAGGATCACGCTAACCCCCATTTACCAATCTCTTCGTCAAATCCCAAAGGGTGGAGCTTTGATTACTCCAGCAATTAGCGATGTCAGCCTCCTCTATGAATTAAGTATTCAGGTTTGTGTTTTCAAACCAATTAGCCTACTCTCTTGCTATGACTTGTTGATTAATTATAGATATTTAGTTAGGAAAGGAGACATTAATTATTAATCAAAATTGAATTATGTGGCATAATTAACCACAAAACTTTTCTCTTTTTTTTCCCCACCCATCTCCATATGTTTTTATTTATATAATCTCAGACTGTTTGTGACACGTGACAAAACTGAAACGACTATGTGACCTTGGCTTATGTGAAAAGGTACTGAAAGCATTAACAAGGTGCTAATAGCTTTTGTGGGAGTGTTTGCTGTACTGTCAGCAAGTTGCTGTAAGTGCTCAGCGTTAACACTCACTTTCAAATCCAAAATCAATGGGCTCTTAGAAACCTGTTGTACTGATGCACTGGAAGACTCTATTCATCACCCGTTTATGGCTACATGCTATGAAGTGAGGTAATGGCATTTATGGGTATTTACAGGTGACATGTTGAGTCCTTAAATGTTATTTATTGTGTCTGTCACTCTGCTGCTATTGTAGCCAGTGTCCTTGCACAGATGATATAACAAATATGTGCTCATATTGAAGAAAAGGTGTAATTTATTGCAAGGTCATCAGGGTTACTGCCGTCCTTTACTAGCAAATAACAGTATGTATCACAACCTTTTGTTGGAACAACAGGCCTGAGTTACTTCACCATGTAAGTAGCAGTGACTGACAGGCTATTAAAAATTAAGTTTGTGACTGAAATACTATGAAATATTGATGTTGCTCATTGTCTGTTTGTTGCTGGGCAGATTTGCTGTCGTTGTCTCCATCACGCAATACCAAGAATGACCGGCTCTGAACAAAGTGCTCCGTTGGCTGGTGAAATGTGACCTGCAAGTATTTGTCAAATCTGATGCCGTATGGAAAGCTATGGCAGCCAGCTGGTAAAAAAAACAAGTGTGAAACGAGGCTTACACATTTCTTTTGCATCTGCGAAAAATAACTGCACCGGTAACTGCACTTTTAGCAGATTTCCAACTTTGTGATTGATGTAGTTAGTGTAGTTCCACACCATCAGCATAATGCTGTAAGGAGAACATAAGGAAGAAAGACTGTGGCATTAGTTGCAGTTTTGCTCAATTTCTGTGTGTATTGATGCATTTCATAGCACATTTCAGTAACCAAAGAGACTGTGATGAGATAAGGAGATTACTGCACTTATCATAATCACCACTGAACGCCTCTGAATTTGCATGAACATACAGTTTATTGCTTTGGGATAAGGCTTACAATAGCAGCAGCATATCTGTTCATAACCACAGGTAAATCTGAATGACAGCTGTAAAATGTAGCAGCTAATGGAATGCTAAATTCACTCACAGTGCCTCAGGAAATGCAGATTCACCAAGCTTCTTTACTTAATAAATTAAACGGATATCTGATAAAGTCTTAGAGCATATGCACAAAACACCACATTAAAGCACCTACATTCATATGGGCCATAATGGAACAAAGCATTGACAATTGATACTGATAAACTGCATTTACAAACACACAAGCAGCCGTGCAGTAGACTGGCGACCTGTCCAGGATGTACCCAGCCTTTCACCCTATGATAGCTGGTATAGGCTCCTGCACCCCGGTGACCCTGAATTGGATAAGCAGAAGAAAAATGGACATGTTCAAGATGACCTACTGAAGGTCAATCCAAGTTTGAGAATGGGGAAGAAAGGCGATTTTGATTGTGGCATGGTTGTTGGTGCCAGATGAGTATTTCAGGAACAGCTGATTTGCTGGGATTTTCTCATACAACTATCTCTAAGATTTACAGAGATTGGTGAGTCTCAGTTTCTACTGCAACATTTGTGAGGTAGGATCAGAATTTGGCAAAAACAGCATGAATGCATGGATCATCAGTGGTTCAGGCTGCTGCTGGTGGTATAATTGTGTGGGTGGGACATTTTCTTGGCACACTTTGGGTCCCTTAGTCTCAGCCATACATTATTTAAACACCACAGCCTACCTGAGTATTGCTGCTGACCATGTCCATCCCTTTATGACCACAGTGTACCCATCTTATGATGGCTGATTCCAGCAGATGCCATGTCACAAAGATCAAATCATCTTAAACTGGAGTGGAGTGGGAGAGTTGCATCGTGGATGTTCAGCCATGCTCAGCTCATCTTAAAGCACTGGCTGTGTGTGTGTGTATGTGTGTGTTTGCCACACAAGGCTGGACATTGCATTTAATTACTTTAAAAGTTTAACTTTTCTTAACAATATCGTATCAAACAGCTAAGTGAATAGGGTAGTATTTCCTGCGTTATTGCATATCTTTGCAATGAAAGATATTGCAATTCTCCACTTATATCTTTTCCTATTTTTCATGCATAAAGCAGCCACAAATCAGCCACACTCTCATAAAGCACAATATTTCCTGAAAAGACCAAGTTTTGTCTTTGAAACTGTCTGAGATAGATATACCCTCTCTGTAATGAAAATGTTCGGTCAAGCCAATTAAAGTCAAGCCATTTTGTCTTTGTGTCTTCCCTTCCTCCACAATTAATTAAACATGGTCATAAAAGGAATATTCTTGTGGTCTGAATAGCTGAAACAGGCCTCCAGTGGTCATGCACTAAGGTTGAATTACTATGTTGTCAATGGGGCTATTATGTGAGAATAAGGTTTGAGCTTGTCCCCTTTTACAAAATGCCTTTGTGTGATAAAATTATGAATGCTGCATGAAAATGACTGGCTCCAGTGAATGTTACAAGATGTGGATATGAATAGTACCGAAACCTTTTCAGTGTTTTACCATATTATTAAGCCTATCATGCAGTGCGTTCTAACATTCTAACATTAATCAGATATTTTTGTTTAACTTTTCTTTCTGCCGCTGATTAATTGTGATTGAAAATTAAAAGCTGTCGACAAACCTCTATTGATTGTTATGCTATTACTGGACTGCGCCGGTAATGTAGGAAAGCTCCATATAGTATTTTTTTTATTTTTATTTATTTATTTTTTTATTTACTATGTGAAGTATTTCAGAGGTTAAAATACAGAAAAAGGCAATAAGGAATTGTGGTACTGTGTGATGAATCCCCACCAAATTTGGGATTTATGTCAAATCTAGAGAGACATTCAGAGCTATCTAGGATCCAGGGGGAGTGGGTGGCATCTTTTTGTATAACTCATTGTTTAGACCTGTGGGTTTAACATGGGTTGAACAAATGGTGAGCTCACATGAGATTTCAGGATACCTGAGTAATGCAGTTTTCATGATTGAGGATATAGAAGTGTCCTTGAATGCGGATATGTCACACTAAGGGCTGAGTTAGTCACCCTGCCCAATGAACTGGAGCATGTAGTGATGGATCTGTGATATTTTTGGCTATTGTCACAAAGCCTGTCCTTTGAAACTGTACGCACCTTTAATTTTAACATTTGACACAACTCCTATAGGCTACAGTGACACTTAGCTATAATGGCACCCTGGCTATAATGCTTTGAGATGCAGTAGAAATATTTAAAAAATAAAATAAAATAAATTAATACATTCATTTTATATACAAACCACAGTCCCATTGTTCAGTTGATGTCTTTTGCATTGCTACGTACAGTGCTGCAGACTCTAACTTATCACCTTTTAATTTTAATAATAAGCATCAGGTGCCCAGCATGGACAGCACTGCAGACCTCCTAGTTTTACCACAGGGCTACTTATTATTATTAACATCATTTGTCTTGATCTCTTGCTGGTTCAACAGACACTGTGAAGATGACATGTTAATAAATGACCCTGGGTACCTCTTTGGCATAGGTCTGTTCCTCACCTGCCCCTTCAGCCTCATCAGCAATACACATGCACACATGCAGACAGTAGACTCACAAACATTCAATCCCCAAAGGGGACAGGAGGTGGTGATTTGTTTTCCTGAAGGTCCCTACTCTGTCTATTGTTGTTTGTAGTGAAGGGGACAAATTCAATTCATTCTTATGACAAGAATGCTGTGATACACAAGGATAAAGAGAGGAAAGGGGGGTACAAAGGAGATAGGAGGAGCAAAGGTAGGAAGATGTGACTGTTCAGGAGGAAACAAAGAAAAAATGTGGAAGAAAACAAAAAAATTACCAAAAAACAAAGTACAACAAAACAGCCAAGCAGTTGTACTTGTGGGATACGAGTGATGCACCTGCAAAAAAAAAAAAACAAGCACCTGCTATTTTTTTTATTTATTTTTTTTACTGCCTTCCCGATTTAAACTCCCAACAATCAATGCCACTGTTTCGATGAACCTCGACTGTCAGTCATTTTCACAAACCCAAGCAACTGAGGGTGAATTTCCCTACTGATTCCAAAGCAGAGAAATCTAAATATCAGAAAACGGTAAATGGGCTGGTCCTTATATGGCACTTTTCTACATTCAAAACACTTTCTACGACAAACCTCATTCACCCAATTACACACATTCATACAGTGCCTTTATTCTAAGACTAACCATCCCTAAGATTCATGCACACACTCACACTCCAATGAATACATAAGAGGGAAGCCCGGGTTCAGTATCTTGGCCAAAGATACTTCAACATGCAGGCTGGAGGAGGGATCAAACCACTGACCTTCTAAATGTGGACGACCTGCTCTACTGTACCTCCTGAGCCAAAGTTGCCCCAAAATCCAACCACTGCAACTACAGAGTGTGCAAATTGTTAAATTTTTTCATGAGATAAATCTCTTTTTATTGTTGTTATGTGCATCCATATCATCAAAAGGGAGCAATTACTTTCAAATATAGCTTTAATATCTGTAGCTAGTATTGGCTAATTTTTGTCTGCCAACTGCTTACTACCTGCTGTAGAGTTGTGCCTACACCACAAAGCAACACAAGTAGGTAAACGAAAACACAGCACAATTGTCCGGCCTCTCTCCTCTCAGCCCCAACCCATCGTGGCAGATGGCTGCTCCTCCCCAAGCCTGGTTCTGGTTTCTTCCTGTTAAAAGGGAGTTTTCCTTCCCACTGTGACCAAGTGCTTGCTCATAGGGGGTCGTTTTGACTGTCGGGTTTTCTCTGTAACTATTGCAGGGTCTCTGCCTTACTGCTTGTTGCGATTTAGGACCATATAAATAAAACTGAATTGAACTGAATGCATAAAGGCCAAGAAAAAGAGTGCAGTGGTTGCTAACCTGAATCATCCAACACCGACTCAGATGTCCATAAAAAACAAGCCTGTACAGCTCATCAGCATATCCATCCAACTTAAAGATACAGTGCAGTCACCAAGGTAATCATATTCCATCTGGCCAAAGATAAATATCTAATAAACATGGCAAGTAAGGAATGCTTCAGGAAAATGGTCAACACACTGAACAAACGATATGTTATACCCTTGTGCAATTATTTTTCTAAAGTGGCAAAAGCGATAGTGCAGTCTCACAGCTATTGAGTATTTGGCTACAAGGCTTTATGTTTGCTTCTAGGAGATGTACTTAGATCAGATGAATAAACGCCTTATTTGTCTGCAAATATGTTTTAATTTACCGGATTGTAGTCGTGCTCTGTTGATTTACTATTAAGTTTTGGTACGATTTTTTAAATATATATTTTGTATTTTTCTTTTAATGCATACACTGAATTTTGCTGAATAAGGAGGGCCAATGTTATTTTGCACCGTAGTGGGAATGTAGAACCTGGACGTGAAAGCAGTGTGTACACAAAAGTGGAATGAAAACATTTTTCTCACTAAAATGAAGGAATAATCGTGGCAGATAATCATCATCTCAATACTGATCAAAATAATGGTGATAATCATTTTTTGCCCATTATTGTGAAGCTCTATACATGATGATAATAAACTTGTGTGCTCATCTAAGTTGTTGACATCACTGGAGCTGGAAAAATATTAATCAAGTCGAGCTTCATGAACCTTTAACTCGTAATTGAAATGTAAAAACACAAACAACACCTCTTTCCGAACTTCAGACAAAAAGTTCCAGCCATTTTCATACATTTTTATTCGAGCTGGACGTGAAATTGGCGTCAGCTTATTGTCTGCAGTTGGATGACGAATGTGCATGGATCATCTATAAAATGCAACCCTGGAAAAACTGAGTACAAAAAAACTTGCACGTGTGATGTGATGTGATGTGTCACCGTTTCACACATCACTGCTTTCCTGTTGGTTATAAAAAGTTAGTTTGGGAGAAAAAAAAAGATTTATTTCAATCTATTTCATTTCATTACAGAAAATATGTACTTCACTGACACGCTGCGTTATCAAAATGATTTCATATGAGTGTTGCGATGAATATACAACGATTAGACTGGGGGAAAAAAAAAAAAAACTCTGACACCTCACACCCTATCCCACCTCTCAAAATTTAAAACATTAAAATAAAATTTAAAAATCTCTTAGATTTTAAAACCTAAATGGTGGCAGGTGTGGAACTCTTTCAATTCTTACCTATGAGAAACTCTTCCGATGCCTTCCCTGTGAACTGTTACATTAATAACCCTGTGCTCATATTCAAATGTTCTGTCGAGACCTAAAGAAAGATTGAGTGCCTTTGCCATTGTGAGGCTAAGATTGAAGACATGTCCCACTGACATTGTTAAAAGTTTATGAAAATATATGAATCCTCAAATGTCACTGGCTGGTAGAGCTCCCAACTTCTGCATAGTTTCAGTACAGAATCAGTCTTTTAATCAAAATGATGGAATACTAGTGGGGCGGATTCAGGGATGTGAATAAAACAAGTAGTCGAGGGTCGATGTAGAGTGTGTGCCTGTTTCTCTTGATAGTGGTGCGGGTCAAACAATAGATCTCACTACACACACACACACACACACACACACACACACACACACACACACACACACACACACAATACAAAGAGATGTCTGATTCTGCTCATGGCTTATGTGCATATGTAGGGACCAGATTTTCAAATTAGCATGATATGGGTCTGACAGAGCGTCAACCCTCCGTCAGATAAAGACATATGGTGTCACATCTGCATGCAGAGCCTTGCATATGCTACACACATCACATCCCTTTAACCTGTGAGCAACAACATGAGGGTAACTAAATGGCACACGTCTACTGCGTCTGCATTCACAGTGAGCAAACACTTTGAATTTCTACTATTTAGCAAATCTCATTGTAAAGGATTAAAATGAAAAATAAGGATTTAGAAGGTGTTTATCTAATTATTCAAAAAGATAAATTCCCATTAGTTATCAGCTCTGTGTTCTGACTTTTACAACAGACGCAGGCTTATCAAACTTCTGTCATAGATCCAGGTACAACCTAAGGGTGGTAAAACAAATCATGCTCTTTATAAATAAATTATTTTTGAGGGGCATTGATTTAATAAAGTAACACACCAGATCAAGCTGCTTTAGATACCTTAAGTTTGGGCACAAACTGTTCAAATCTTCAGGATTTCAGAAAATCAGGAGTGAAAACAATATCTGCTCACTTCAAACTACACTTCTTGTTTGAATGGGTGTACAGTAGTTTGGAGGAGGCAAATGGGTAAATGGCTTGCACTGGCAGGCTAGACTCTGCCTTGTGTCTCACTGAACAAACAGAATCTTGCATTTTCTCCCTAAAATGAGCACAACACACGAGAGTGTTTACCCTCAGGATCCAAAGGAGTCTGATGCCAAACACCACCGGACATCCCCAAAGTTCTGCTGTCCAAGTTCCAAAGGGTGAGGGCTGCTTTGGCAGCCCAAGGGCAACCTACACTATATTAGGAATGTGGATTTAATGTTGATCAGTGTATGAGTCACTACGCCATAAGTACACACTTACATCGGTATGAAGGTTGTGTTGACTGCTGTAATCTGATGACACCGCGTTCAAGCTTCACTGACTTTTTAGGATTTTGAAAGGGACAGAGGGCCAGTGTAACTTAAAGGCATCTTCTTTTCAAGCCCTCTGAGTTGCAGATAATAAGACTAAAATAGTGAGGTTGTTTATACTAAGCATTGCATGCACTGAATGGGTGCATAACTTCAATCTCTGGAGACATACAGAAGAAGTACAAATGAGTCTAAAACCTGAAGTTACCAGGTGGAAGTATCGTTCCTCGCAGTCTGTTGGGAGCTCACGATATGGAGCTCTATTGTTGGACTGGGAGAATGATTGAGTGCCGCGGGCCTACAGCAGTTGTCCTGTCTGTTCTGTTGCCACTCTATTCCATCATAGGCACTTTTGCCCTTAAGGGACTCTCCAGAGAAAATGGGTGTTGACCTTGTGCACCTGTGCTTCCCTTGATCCTGGGGGAGGCTCACTAACCCAGGAGTTTGCTGTTTCTGTCCTCTACCTGTTTCTTTTCATTCAGATTGTAATTGAGAGCAAGGACAAAGCGTTTTTATAGATAGCTTGCTCTACATTTAGAAATGACGAGGGGGCTTTCCATGGGATGCAAATCCATGCACATTAAAAAGCTGATGAGTCTCTAAAGCTTCATTGTGACTGCGAATAAATCTAGTGTTTCATCACATCTTTTTTCAGCCTTTCATTATAGTGTGGGTGTTCTTGATGAGTTGCAAACTGGAAATTATCCAGAGTCGGAGCATCACCATGGAATGTCAGTCCATTATGGCCTGTCACTCAGTGCAGACAGATAAATTACTTTGCTGTCAATCTGGCCATCAAATTAAACAAATTGTAAACGTATTCAATCGCAAACAGGGAGATGGTTAAAAAAAAAAGGCCTTGTTTTTTTTTACTAGGGTGTGAGAACATCATATGTTAGATGCATTTATTTTATTTTTTTTGCGCTCAACTTCTTTATAACTACCCTCATTTGCATGCAATGGTACTCAACTATCCCAATTAGAGGGACAAAGAAGGGAGTAATTGCAGATTAAAAACTAGAATGCTATATGTAATCGCATGGATCAAAACACAATTAAAACTTCATCTCAACCTGTTTTAGCTTGCTGACGAGCCCAACCCCCCCCCCCGATCTTAATACTTTAAATCATATAAGGGAGGGTCGTTTGCCGACGGACAGATGAAAATACCTCTTGCGCCCAACAGTAAATTAATCGCACTAATTATTCACCACCAAGAGACATTTAATGCAAGCCTTTGGAGAAACGAAAGCTGGGCACTCAAATCCTCTCATTTGTAATTGGCTGTCTACTTCAATAATTGATTGGAACAAATGTGAAATGGATGAGAGGGTCTAAGTGTTCTCCATCACATGCTTTCTGGTTCAGCAAGTTCACGGGCGACTGCTTAAAAACGAGTCCCACTGCACAGATTTACCTGATTTTTTTTTCTTCTTTTAATGATCTGATTCAGCATGTAAGTGGACGTAACAGTATTGAGTCCTTTGCCTAATAAAGGCTTTCAAAAGACAGTTTGCCCTGATGTAGGTAAGTAATGCTGTAGGCACTGAAGTCAAATGTCATCAATACAGACACAATAAAACAGTCTATTATTGTAGCAATAGCCTAGACGTTAAGTCTTTGCTCTCATTTTCTCAAGCTTGTCGCAAGCTGCTATCCCACATCCCCACATACCATATCAAGTACAACTGACACTGTGCACCTTTGAAGCAATAAAATCACCTTAAAATATGCAAATTACTCATCCCATTTCTTTTATTGTTTCTGGAAAGCATAGAAAGCAATTAGCAAGAATAACCTTGTTAATGTTTCCTATAATCAGTAGTATACTCACACTATTTTACTCCCTGCAATCAAAAGAAGGCAGCATGCCACAACAAGAAAGTGGTGTGGTGGTTAACGCCGTCGCATCCCAGCAAGCGGGTCCCGGGTTTGAATCCACTGGCCTGCTGGGGCCTTTTCTATGTGGAGTTTGCATGTTCTCCCCGTCTGCATCTCTCCAGGTACTCCTGCTTCTCCCACAGTCCAACGATTAGGTTAACTGGTGATTCTGAACTGGCCATAGGTGCGAATGGTTGGCTGCCTCTTTCTGTTAGCCATGTGACATATTGGCAACCTGTCCAGACTGTACCATGCCTCTCACCCTATGATAGCTGGGATAGGCACAGGCCCCTGAACTGGATAAGAGGATGGATGGATGGCAATCAAAAAGGGGTTACTGAGCCTTATTGTGAGTCTTTAATGCACAAATACGTTTAGCGGGAATAGCAGAACTACCCTACATGAGCGTTTGGCTGAGGAGCCTTGAATAAACTCTCACTTGGTGAGATTAGATTCCTATTTGCTACACCCATTTTTGTGTGTATGTGCCTGCGTGTCTGTTTTTTCCATTTGTGTCAAGACGTCTTTACGACCATGGCAGACGAAGACATGAAATGAAATCCAACATGCCCAGTGGGGCCCTGAGGCAGAAAAATGAATCAATGACGCTAAGCAACAACGCTTAAGGGGGCATGTGGGATGTTGTTCTCCTTTCACTGTCTTGTTGAAGACAACAAAAACCCATCGCTACAATGTGTAGGAAAAACAGAAGCAAATTCACATATGCATTCACATAGTTTAATTACAGTATTATGAAAGAAGATAATATGGGTAGTTGGAACTAATCATTTACATTTGTGAGATTAGGTGAGATTGGTGAGATTTTTGACAATTCAAAAGAAAAATTTTTCTTCTTAAAATATTGTGTACTTTTATTTTTTTCATATCCCAACATTTATATTTATCTACAACACTGGTTCATAACTTTTCTGGCTCGTGCACCCGACAAACAGCAGTGTCTGCCTGTGAACCATTAGTCATGGAATTAATATGAGTTATACTAACCAACAATTTGTTCATCAGTAATTTTAAAGTGCTTTTTTTTGTAAGAAATTAGCAATGATTGGAAGTGCAAAAAGTACATATAGAATAGCACTGGGCCATTAATAAAATCTTATTTTTGATTATGGTTTTGGCTTCAAACAATTCTGAAAACAAGATGATTGCTTGATAGCTGCTTGTTGTCTCATACGACTGCTCGTGTTTTGTCTTGTGCTGCAAGTACAGTACACTCCTTTTCTTTACTACAGTGATTTTTTTTTATCCTTTTCAAGCCCAAACTCACTCCATATTTAGTTCAATAATTAAAAGACAGCCTATGGTCAAACCAACATGTCCTCCAATCCGAAGGACAACATTAGTCTGTTCCAAAACGACCCATATGAGCCATTTCCAAAACGAGCGCTCCTACATTTGGCTTTGTGAGTCACGCCAGTCATACCAGTGCTTAATGGCACAGGAGGTAGAGCAGGTCGCCTACTAATTGGAAGGTTGATGGTTCAATCCCTGCCTGCTCCAGTCTGTAAGTATCCTTGGGCAAAATACCGCAGTGCATTTATGAAGCGGTGCGAATGAGGCATACTGTATGAAGCCCTTTGAGTGCTCAAATACAGCAGAAGAGTGCCATAACCAGTCTATTTCTTTAATGTTTAAGCTTTTCCAGTGGGATATAATGCCATTTAGAAAAGCCATATTTACATATTTTTCAGGATTTGCTGGAGAAACCAAACACGTTATTCACACGCCCTTTTGTGCAATACTTCTTGTTACCCGTGGTTACACCTCTTAGGGGGAGCTGGTGTCTATCCTTGCAAGATGGGTTTCATAGTGAAACAAATCCATTCTGGGGCTAACTTCCACAAGACCCTGTATCTCACACCATGTTGAAGAGTTTAGTAATTTCAATGAATGCATGATGTTTCTAAAGTTAATGAGCAATCATGTTACATAACTGTATTATTGTGATTAGGGCTTTTGCAATAACTGAGCAGACTACCTAATAACTGTGACCTCCTAATTGTCTTATGACCTCAAATAATTTCTGTGACCCTTAGGTAGTCCTGACCTGCTGTCCCAAAATACAGATTTACTTAGACTGACTTCTTTCGGGACACTGACTATCTATTTTTAATTCTATTTCTCCTCTCACTGTACAAGAGGACACGATCCTGTCACAATAACAGCTGATGGGAAAGAGAAAGCAGGTGCTGAAATGATCCCCTTTCATGCTGAATAATTGCACCAACACCCATCCACCTCACACCTCCGGTTCCTTAGCAAATCCTCCCCCCAAACCTCTGCTGTTGCTTACTGTGGTGGGTCCCATCCACCTGCCAAGGGCTAAACACTAGTCCATCCATCACTGCACCACTTGACAAATACATTCCATAATAGAAGTTTATTTTTTATGGGAGGCTGAATCAGAGGCCTTCCCATGCATACAAAAATGTGTCAAAGTTATTTATGGGACCTGCTGAGAGGCACAATATGTCATATCAAACTCCTATTTTCCCTTTCCTACCACAACAACGCCTGTCAATATCACTGCAGCTATCAATAATGTGGAACACCGGCAGAGATAAAGCCCTGTGGAGCTGTGGGTCAGATGGAAGAACGTCCTCTCCTGCTGCTTAAGGAACACACACATGCACGTGTAGTGGCAAAGTCACACAAAGATGCACATGTTTTCAATAGGAATTTGGTGGCAGATTTCTTTGAACACAACAGACATGTACTATATTCACGCCTACAGAGAGCCTGTGAATTGCACACACTATCAGGCATATGATTGCTATGATGCTTACAACTGAAACCAAAAAACATAAAAGCAGCTATTTCTTTTGTAAGGTGCAGTGATCTGATTTGGTTAAATTAATGGGGGAAAAAAAGGTTAAACTCAGCACATTAAAGGGATTCATTAAGCAGTTTTGAATCACAAATCAGAGCAAAAATTCTTCAGACTTTAGATTTGACAGCAGAATGCACCAGTGTTATCAGAAACCAAGGCTTTAAAACAGGTAGATGTAGGTAGAACTGGAGTGAGATTTATCATTGACAATGTAATGTGTATGAATAGCAAAGCAAGACGATATGAGCAAAATTATATTGCTTACATTACTTCATCCTGAAGTTACAATACCTAAAGTTAAATTTTAAAAAAATGAAAAAAATTTAATTTTTGCACATCAGGACTAGTAATGCTGTGTAACTCATAAGATCACTGCAGCAGTGAAATTTTAAAACTTCATTTAATTCTCGTTTGATATGTTCTTAATAAAATGTAATATTGATTTTCCGACAAGAGAAAATAACTAAAAATTGTTGTGTATATTTTAGCGTTCATATCGTAAGGTGTAGTTACGGTATGCTGTAACTCACTTTCCTGCAGTCACAAAGACAAATATTTCCCTATCTGTTGTATATAACAACATGGATTACTAATATGACCCATAGGGCTTATAATAAGCATAATAATTAAAGGGGCCCTCGCACCCAGGCGCACATTGAGGTGTGCTGTGATTGAGCCATGCTCGAGGTGAGGGGTGTTACACAGTTACATGGATGTTTTAAGCCAGGGACGCTGCTTGGGTATTGTGCTATTCAATTACTGAACGTCTCCTGTGGCCACTAGGTGGCAATGCGAGTGCTCACTAATTACATGTTACACTGCTTTATATAATGAATAATAATGACTGCAAATTTTCAGATGCACTAATGAAACCTAGCCCGGGGCTGATTTTTAAAAAAAAAATTTACAGGTGGCGCTGTGGAGCCATTTTGCCACATTCAGTGATCAGAGCGATCAAACCTGAAAGCCTTCATCACATTGGATGTGTGGGCCAAATTTCATGACTTTTTAGGTGTTCCAAGCCCCTCAACCACTTTCTATTTCATGGTGAAAAGCCATGCCACCAGGGCATCATCAAGGTCTGATGTTTATTCAGACAACTTTTGAGATGGATGGGGCAAACCGGGAGGCCAAGTATATCAAAATGTAAAACATGACATTTCCTATTCACACTAGATGGCTCTATAACAATTTCTGAATAATTGTATCAATGTGTGCAGGGTGGGACTCTTCACAAACCACTAAAATTCTAAAATTCTGCTCAACCACCTTGAAGCTGTACTTCAAAGTGTAAAACATAGCATTTCCTGTTCCTACTAGGTGGCGCTGCAACTATTCAATTCAATTCAATTCAATTTTATTTATATAGCGCCAAATCACAACAAACAGTCGCCTCAAGGTGCTTTGTATTGTGGGTAAAGACCCTACAATAACAGAACAGTGTGGCAATATTTAACTACTGGTAAATATTGCCACACTGTTGCCTGCAGGGACAGGCCATTGGAAACACTTGAAAAGTTTGCCCCCAATTGGATAATGCATACGGGAAGGACAGCCAAATAAAATTTCATGGCAAATGATCAAAATTTGCCATGGTGCCAGGGCCACACCCTTCAACAAAAACTCACAAACTTTCCAATTTAGATTTATTCAGGTCTGTAGTTTAAACTGACAAAATATGAAGGTGATACGACAAAATACTTAGGAGGAGTTTGAAAAAGTATAACGCCTGGAAATCACTAAAGTGGTGTAATAAAATCAAAATAGCAAACTTGCTGTTAGGCTTAGGTTATAGGTTCTATGGAGTTTTTTGTGCTTTATTGGGATGTTACATGAGTGTACCAAATTTCATTCACGTAGCTTGATCTATGTGCTGGGAATACTTTCATAGGTGGTGTTACGGTGGCACCATTTTCTATTCTCAATATTTTAAACCAATAAAATACGAAAAATCACATGCAAAATTTCATGAGTTTTTGAGCAGTTTTAGGCCCTCAAAAGCAGACTCATTTGCCAAAATAATAATAATAAACATGCCTGAGCCCTAATTAGTCACATCTGGACTGTTCTAAAAGGTATGACTTAACAAGGTGTAACTGCTTAGATGTAGTGTGTGAATATTAGGCTTAGTTCAAAAGTTACACAAATAATGTCAGCTGTGCTCCAAGAGCCACATTTGCCAAGAACACAAAGGAATTCAATGCATTGACAGCCTCATCTGTCTCAAGGTGTCCAAGTAAATTCATCCACTAATGCACGCTCCAATTGCATTCCCAATCCAAGTTGAGCAACATATTAATTGAAATCGAACACTGTGTACCATTTCACCTTGGAGCACTTCTCATGTTAACAGCAAGGTCCAATAGTGTCACTATGTTAATGATCCTACTAGATCACTAATGAACAGCTTTGCTGAGCTTGGTACAATAGGGAACAGGCTTAAGGGAGTAAAACAGGGAACTGCAGGAGAGCCAAATGTTTTTGTTCACTGGAAAGATGTCAACAGGAATAAAAAATAGGGGTAGAAATCACCGCATTTGATCATACTATAGTATCACAATATGTTGCCCTTGGTAACAATTATATCACAATACAGTGATTCTTTCAAAACACAGCAAGACAATTATTTATGATGTATCACAATGTCTGGTTAACTGAAGGAAAAATAGCCCCAAAATGAATATTAATTCATTTTTCCACACCACAATAAAGTATACACATTATTACAAGATAACAGCACATTTCTAAACATGATGGACACACATCCACAGATGGACACGAGGAGGGAAATCATATTGATACTATATTCAGACATTTGCAGCAGTTTCTTCTCTTTGGCTCTATATAGTAAGTCTGGAAAAGGTTTTAAAGATGATTTAATGAGTTTTAGCATTGTCCTGAAAAACTTATCGTTGAAGAAGACAATCAAGAAAGATAATCTAGTTGATCCCTTTTGTGAGCATTTACATGTTATTTCTGCTTTGTGACTTAAAAGCAACAAATAAACATGAAAATATAGAGACGAAAAGATCTGCTCCTTATATATGTATGTATATATATATATATATATATATATGTGTGTGTGTGTGTGTGTGTGTGTGTGTGTGTGTGTGTGTGTGTGTGTGTGTATGTATGTATATATATATATATATATATATATATATATATATATATATATATATATATATATATATATATATGTATATATACGTATGTATGTATATATATATATATATATATATATAAAATACTGGGATGTTATGGGTGATTAAAAATTAAGAAATACATCTGAATTACTGAAAGCACACACTCTTTCCTAAATTCACCTACAATTAACTGTGCTTCATTTGGTATATGCTTGGATTTTATTTTCACTCTATTCTATTGGAAAGTTGTATAGACAGCATCTGGGAATCATTGCTTTTCCACACAGGGCCTGAGGCCTGTCAGTCATCTTGACAGACATGTCCTTTCATTATAAAAAATATATATATATAGATATATATATATATATATATATATATATATATATATATATATATATACCAAATAGAGTACCCAGATAAAAGCTGCCAAGCCAATCAAAAACATACAGAAATTAGACACTTCAGCTTGAGAACTGCCAGTCACAGTGATTGGCAAGCTTTACAGGTGACTCCTTGCCAGTCAGCAGAAGGAATGCCTGCTTCAGATCATAATTCCTGAGAAAGAAAATGCAACTGGTTTTCTCTTTTGATTTCTTATTTTAAACAGCTCATTTGCAGTTAAACATTTAAGACATCCAGTAGTCAGAGTTTGAACTTGGGGACCCTGCTGTGGTCATGAATCAAGTAATGTGCATATTGCCCTTTATTAATGCAGCTACAGTGTCTTCACATATTCCTCAAAAAGTATGTAGATAAAAGTACTTCAGATGTGAAGGAACTAAGGTGTTACCCTCACTGGCAGTAAGACAGCAAAATCCACTGTAAAAATGTTGAACTGGTAGTCAAAAAATAACAGTTTTTAAATTAAAAGCTCACCTGAAGTTCAATTCTTACACCTTACAGAAGTGTGAATGAGCTATGGCCTTTGCAGAGCTTTCTCTCAGTAATATCATCTGAGTGGCTTACATGGCATATTAATTAGGTCATTGGGAGTTAAATGTAGATCTCTTTGTACATACTGCTTATATCTTTAAACTGCTCAGGCTAATTTCTGTCTTTCTGCACTTTGACCTCTAACAACCTGTAAGATGTGCAGAAGGTTACCTAATAAAAGTGCAGAGATAATAGGTATGTTTCTGTATGTGTTTCCGTGCACATACCTCTATGCCTGTAATGACTGGAATTGTGGAATGGCTGTAGTTAGATCCTAAAAATCAACTTTACTGCCATGCAAAAAAATAGTAAATTACCCACTTTTGTAAAAATTGACTTGCGTAATGGTAGTGTTTCTAAAAACAAACCTATCTTTTCAGGTCAGACACAAGTAACCCAAGTGAGCTGCTTGGGGTATACGTTTGACAGCTTTGGAGATATCAGATATATTGCTAAAGACCTGGGAATTTATCAGTCTACAGTAAGGAAAACTGTCTTCAAATGCAGGAAAATACAGCGCGGTGCTCAAATCTCTACATTTTATGAAATGCTTTATTTATGTCTTAAGAAGTGCATTAAAGGAAGGAAACTGTGAGGAGAACTGCTCTTCAAAAAATGCATCAAGATCCACACACTCTATCTATGTTTTACAGATAATTGAGACAAAAGTTGAACTCTCAAAGTCCACAAGGTTTTGTTTTGTAGGAACAAAAGGCACTGCATGCCAAAAGGCACTGCATGCCAAAAGGCACTGCATGCCAACACCAAATCCTCATCTAAACCGTGAAACGTGAAGGAGGACGCATCATGGTTTGGTCTTCTGCCCTTAGGGCCAGGACACATTACAATGAATGAATGAATTCAAAATTATATCAAGAAATCTTACAGGATGATGTCAGGGCAGCGGTTTGCGACTTGAAGTGTAGGAGGGGTTGGTTGAGGCAGAGAGATGCGAGGCGATGACCTAAAAGTCACTAAATCAACAACAGAATGGTTGAAAAAGAAGAAAATTCATGCTTAACCTCACTGAGAAGCTGTGGCATCACATGCTCAGTCCATGTCATCATGGGTACAGATTTGGACTAATGAATGGAAGCATCCCTCTTATACATCAACAGGCTTGTGAGCAAATTAAAATTTGCGCAAATTTAAAAAAAAAACAAAAAAACAACAACAAAAAATAGTATTTCTCCTGCTTAACTGTTCTGTCGCCTTTCCCACTTTTGAATAATGGTTTGGTATGGCAGAATACGTATTATTTCTGTCTCGGACCATAGAGACTCCTAAGTGGTATGGCCCAATGCAAAGAGTTAAATGAAGCCAGCAAAACGAGGTGAACCAAAGAGCCACACTGTTAATGATAAAAGACGACTGCTAATGACAAAATGCAAAACATCAAATGACAAAACTTTTTCAGGCCCCATGATGAAGTTCCCTGGTAGGGGGGCTCAGCTTTCTCCCTGAAGCCTCATGTTAGCAAGCAGCTCTTATAATGATCCACAAATCCCCCCACAGTGATCATGACAGACCACGGCCTTCAGTTGCTTTTATGTGCTAATCCTTAAAACATGCTTGAAAGAAACAAAACATCTGATGATGATGGGGCCGAGTCAACTTTTCCACTGATTATCTGGGCAAGGATGTGTGTGGAGTTGGTCTGTAATAGCTTGACATGAGTTGGTTTGCAGCAAAGCTAGAGTCACAGTACAAAATGAAGTCATGCTGAAGGAAGAGGAGTGCACGTCAAGCTCATTTTGCTCTCTGTCTAATGCTGTCTGGGCCTATGTAGTGTGCAGTGACACTCAAACAGCTTTAAATGAGCAGTGAAGCCTTGAGTGTTGATGTGTTATGCCATTTGCCGTTTGCTTCATTTATAACTTATGATATTACTCTTGGTAATGGTGCAGGCCCTTTTTGCCAAACATTATAAAACGTGATCAGTAAAAAGAATCTCAAAGTTGGCTGTCATTTCTGTCTCAGCAAATAAATTTAAGGAAGTTGCAGAAAATCAGATGTTTAAATTCCTTGATCTTACTGCAAATGTGTAACTTTTTCTGAGGCCAATTTTCAAACAGCTAAGTGGATTCCAGCTTTAAAACATTTATCAATAAACTTCAATTAGCATCAGCTGTACGTTGCTATTTTGTAGAGGGCAGACTTTTGGGTAGCAGCTTGGTAAATAAAGTTTCTTTCCTGCTGCTAGTGTGCATAAATCAAAACCAAAAACACGGGACATTAAAGCAATGCGTTCCCGCCATTTAAGTAGGGGAAATTTACATATATTATAAAAAGACATAATAGTGAGACAGACATCATAATAGTCACACAGATATTTTAGCCTTGTGTTGACTAATCACCACAAAAACGTCAAAGTATACAATTCAATAACGAGTTTTAATTTTTTTTAAATTATATATCTTTAACTTTAATGTTTACAGTGGATTTTTGTTTAATTATTTATGATAATTGCATGATTAACTTCATACAGCTGGCACTATGAGGGCAAATTAAAATGCATTATGTTAATTGCAGGTCTGGGACAATTAACATAATGTTGCGCATCATGCAGTGTCTGTCCACACTTGTCTTCACTGTTAGACTTTTGCTTCCAGAAAGGGCACTACTGCTTACAGTGACACTGAACATTGGCAGTGAGCACTGGACATGGCAGAGGATGAGGGGGGGTAAATTTCACTGGCTGGCTGACCAGGTTGCACCCCTAGGCACGTGTGGCACACCAGAAACTGCTCACTAAACCTTTCTGTAAAGGTTTTCAGAGGATATTTGCAGACAGTGAAGTGAAGCTAACAATCACTGGAAATATTGGAAAGTCCAGATGCTCTTGATTCTGTCGTGGCTTGGCTGTTTGTTTCTCTGATACTCTGTCTGCATCATTTGTCTGGCTTTCCTTTGTGTCACATATTTGAATGTTCAACTGTTTAAGGGAGCAGTGACTCATTGCTTGTTCCGCTATTCTGCACTATATTGTGAGTGATCTTTGCAGTAATATGAAGCATCAGGCACAACCTAAGTGCCACTTTTAACAATAAATATTTGCATACGTATTAAATCAAGAAAACAGACAGGGATTTAAGCAATGAATAGAAAAACAAAGGCCTGCTGATGCTCTGTGTAATTCCTCTGTTGTGCTGCCACACACATCTTTAAGTGGTACTGTACAGCAGCAGGTGCAGTGCAATGCTATTTTGTCCTGAAGCATTAAGCTGTATTTCATTGCTCATACAGCATTACAATTACTTTGATGTTGACCTCATTGCAGCTGTTTATGTTTACAAGCTTTTTCACGAACACAGTTTTACAACACACTTTATTTACTGCAGCTACAGCGGGTTTAATGTATGTTGTCTCATAAAAACCACACAGTAAAGTTGCAGCGCATTTACTATTACTCTCCGGTGGCTACTCAGTCTTGTCACACATACAGAAGCCCACACAACACAAAGCTGTTTATATTAAGGCAATGCGTGTTTTAAAATCGAGCAGCGATACGTGAATTTATTCTTCACTGCACCCGACCGATGTAAATGTGTTCTTTGTACATGTCTGTGCGCTTTGAAATCAAAGTAAAATAGGAATTACAACAACAACAACAATTAAGACAACAAAAATAATCCTGAAATTACATCTTTTTTGTTTAGCTGTTCTTTTAGCTTTGCTTAAAATACTTTGATACGCAGAGTTGTGGAGTCGACGAGCTTTGCAAAGTAGAATACTTCACTCAAATCCATATGTGTTTTATCAGTTCAACTAATGCTGACAAAATCCCTAAAAAGACAATTGTCATCACTATTTTATCTGCCTGGAAAAAAAAAAGTCAGACATCAGCACTATTGGGAAACCAAGCAGAGTGAATATCCTACGTCCTTTGCTAATCAGAATTTCCATTTCCTATCATTTGGGAGTTCTTGATGCGGGATAGCCTATTCTTTTATCCCAGGTGGAGGTTTAATTTGAAGTGAGGCATGGAAATTAAAAAGCCAGCTTATGTCTGCCTGTCAATCAATCGTTATTTCATATGGGAAGCTCTTCCGCTTAGGCGCTGACAAGAGTGAGTCTATTTGATCTGGGCTTTAAAAGGAGGAAAAAGCCTGGATAGCCATCAGAAATCATTTGCTTCTCACCAGGACATTCAAGTGCTATCTTGACAGGACACAATCATAAATGGGTTAATGCAGTATCTATCTTGTTAATCTTTTTACCATTATAACATCTTTGATTTCATATTTTTTCAATCAAAACTTGTTAAAGAGCTTTAAGTTTTTGCTTAAATGAGAGAAGTTTAAGGCTCCAGTTGTAGCAAACTTAAATATGTGGCATAATGAGGGTTATAGCAGTTTTATATTCATTCAGTCGTTCCCAAATGCATTGAAGATACACTCACAGGCATGGGCTAAAGTGAGCCAGAATTGCATTTCACTACTTTCAATAAATGAGAAATTAAATGCGATGGGCAGATTAATGCATAATACTTTAGAGTGAGCTAATTTTTCATGTACCGCAGCCCTGCATTGCTTCCAGCTGACAGCATGGAGATTCTTACTCAGTTTAACCAGGTTAAAACAGTCATATATATTAAAATATGTTGAAATATTGAAAATGGTCAAATCCATGTTTAAATGTAAAATAAATATGATTAAAGTATTTGGAAAGCTTTAAATTGGAATTCTTTTAAAAAGTAGTGTGATGTTTTAAATAAGTTTTAAAAAGAATTTACATTAAATATGGTTCAGTATCCTGTTTTATTGTGAAGAGCTCATGATTGTAACAGGAAGTAGTTTTCATGAATAGAGTGCATACATGTTTTTTTTGTCTTTATTTTATTTTATTTTTTACAGTTTCTTCCTGCACCAAAAATCATGGCGTAAATTTTTTATCATCAGTCTGGTTTAACTTGGCCGAGCAACATAACTGGTACACAGTTTGAAGTCTGCACTTTTGACACAAGTTGAAACAGAGACTCAGATGCATTCATGGTGAAAATGTAAAGGTGCGCTTGTAGTACCTAATCCTCTAGCTAGCTAGTGCTACTGAAGAGGAGTGAGCATAAACAGAGCTACTTGCCTGAAATTACTATTTAAATGGTAAGTAATTTCGGATGCAAACAGCTCAACACATCTCTACAAAGACAAACTGTTTCTTTGCAGTTTGGCATGCATTGTGTCTTGGTAGCTACATGTACAGTTGCTCTACTTTAATGTGTGACACTCTTAGAGATGGAGAAAACTGTTAAGAAAAGCAGGACACGACAGGACGATGAGGGGTTGTTTCAAAGGTAAGGACTGCAAAGTGGCATTTAATAAACTGGAATTGACCTTTACTTAATTGTGTTTCTAGCACAAATCTTCCAAAACAGCTGGACACAGATAATTAGCAATTTTCTTAAAGCAAACATAGCTCTACATTTCCAAGGGACAGATACTAAGTTTTGTTTTATAATACAACTACAGTACAGTAGAGTGTACTTGCAGTTTCATGATTCAAGTCCTGGTCATTTAAAATTCCTCAGTTTATCTTTACCATCACTCTTCAAAGACTGCACTTTTAGTTTATCCTGGGATATCCATCCATTCTTCCATTTTCTTAACCACTTATCCACTTCAAGGCCACGGGGTCACGTGGAGTCATTTATACAAATAAAAAATTTAATGAGTAGCTGCTAGGTGTCTTTATTGATATAAAATAAAACTTCATCCTGCTCTAAATCTACATAACTGACCTGTTAAAAAAGAAAAAAGTCAAATATTTAACATGTTCAACTGTACTTAGGTGTCGTGCTGAGGTAAAGTCTGGAAAGATGGGACGAGTACACATCCTTTGAGATCACTGGCACACAACTGGCTCAGAAGTGGAATCGCGGTAATCGTCATCCACATAAAACATGCATTTAAAGAGTATTTAAGAGTCAGCCTACGTCAGTATCATAAAGAGCAAATCCACTTTGAAATATTACTTAGGTCAAGTAAGTGCACTGCATATATAAGCAAGAAAGGGATAGGAAATCATTTGGGCACAAATTACGATAAAACCAAAAAAGTCACAGTTTTAAATCTAGGATCGGTGCAGGAAAAGTTCTTTACTTGCAAATACAACACAAGAACACAATACATGTATGGACTGTGAAAGGAAAGACTAGGATGAGCAAATTATTGCAGTTATTGTAATTATGCTGTAAAACTTGAGCACATTTCGAGCTCTCATTTGAATTAACAGGAACCTGATTGGAAATGACGTATTACTGAAATGAATTATTACGATTAGACTGTTCAGTCTGTACCAGTGAATACTCCCTAATGTCTGTCACATGAACAAACAAGACTGTCTTTCCCCTTAATCTTTCCTGACATATGTTGCAGTCTGCACAACAATCTACATATAAATGAAGTGAAACAGCATGACACAGTCTCAGTGGAAAAGTTGATTTTTTTTTTTTTTAAATCAGAATGAGCTTCACAGAATTAAGTAGAGGTAAAATAAACAAACAAACAAACAGGCTACATAGTTTAAAGGACAGATTTTGGTGTCCCCGCTGATTTTTAGGACCACATCTTGAAACAGTGTACAGCGCAAACACCCATCAAATCAGTATCCTGTCACAGTAGAGATCACACTGTGTGGGGCGGGATGATCAGGATCGGTTCCATTCCAGCTTTTCGTTCGCCCCAAAAGTTGTTGCAGCTGTTTCAGAGTGAAAAGTATAAAAGTGAACTGGATCTAAACAAAATTCCTGGGAACCACATGCCTGATCTCTGACATCAAAATTCCCTACAAAGGTGTCTTATTCCACTATGGTAGTAGAGTCCGACCCTAGCGGAATATTTATTTAGCCATATTGAACTTATTTCATATTAAATATTGAATTTATAGCACAGCTGGCCAAATAGCGCTAAGTGGAAGGGGGATTTAAATCTTGCATGTTAAGTCGTTTGTATTGTTATGTTTGATTGGATTACCTGTGTCTGAAGAGAAGAGCACAAGACTGGAAATGTTGTGCATATTAATGTAATTAAAAAATACATTACAGTATTCTTGTAAAAGCTGTGGTTATGTTTAAGTTCATAATATTCCTACTTATAGTAACTGTTCATAATTATTCTATAAACCTTACACTGGCAGCAAAAATAAATGCTCTATCAGTTTCCACGTATATAGAATCAGGATGTCATGTACGATGACTGATATGAAGACCTATTACACCTATTGCACACGATACCTGTCTGCCTATCTTTACAGTACACACAATCTTTGTGACAGAAGCAGCATCCAGTCCCCTGGATGCATAATTCATCTTCATCTATTTACATTAAATATAAGTTGCTTAACAAATGACTAAAAAAGAAGAAAATAACCAAGACAGTACTATGGCTCATTACATTGAAATAATTATAAATATTTCTGGACTTTTTTTTGTTCTAAACTACACATGGTAGCACTACATTAGCTAATTCAGAACAGCTGCTTAGCTCTTCAGTGGTGGCAACTCATAACACTTAGTAATCGGTATTTGAGCCTTTTATTTATATCATTTCGGCTCTTCTCTACAATGCAGTACAATTCGCTGTGTCGCACACTGATCATCCTTTGTGTATTGGCAAGGTTTCATCTTAATCCCCGATTACACACCAAGCAGTGGCCACGCCCATAAAAGACATGAGGCGGCTTACAGATGACACTCCATTTTGAAATTACAACAGCTTCATTCCATTTAAACTCAGTTTAATTGCTTGGATGGACACTTCAACGAGATTTAAATGAACACAGGCAGATTAACAGGGGTACTAATCACGTGATGAGCGGCATTGTCCTTTCTAACCATGTTAATTTTTTTCTTTCTTTTTTTTTTTTTGCACGGGAAGCACAGTTTACAATTACAACACGGGAAACTGACAGTACTCTCTGGCGCCAGCTGCAATCTACTCCACAATGCCGTGGGCAACGAAAATGTTAATTGGGCTTCTAATGTGCAGTTTTGCAGACCATAATCTGTAAATATCACTTAACATCAGTAAAATAAACCAAGCAGAATGACATCCAGAACCGCTCTGCCCCAGCTGCCCTTAATAATATACATAATACTGGTTGCTGCTTGTGGTCGTTTACTAGATAAATGAACAAAAACTTCTGTTATTATCAAATCATACCGATGCTGTAATTAATCGTTATAGCATTAGCATTAGCATTAGTATAGTAAGATAGAGGCTGAAATCTTTTTTTTTTTCCCCTAAAACAAGAAATAATATTCATAACAGAACTATAACGACTAGCTGTATTTTACTTCTGAAAACATACCAACTGCTTAAACCATGTTACAAATAAGGCTGAAGGAAAACCAGTCAAATCAAACCAATGTTAGGAAAATCTACAGCTTTTCACAGTTACTTAAGTGACATTAATGATGCACTCAATAATCATTATTTATTAGTATAAAAGGAAAATCCGTGCACACAAAAACCAGCCGTCTCGTAATTATCCAAAGTTAAGCGTAATAGAGCCTTGGAATATATGTGGACAGACATGCATTATTTTGACAGTAATGCACTAAAATGGCCTATCAACAGCAACAACTTTTCATCTCCCTGAGACAACCTATGCGGCTTATTGCTGTACATTAAGACCTTAAAACACTTCCAGAATCCCATTAATACATCTCATTGCATAAAATTTCCATTTGATTTGTATTCAGAATTTTAGATGACCAGTAGAGCACCAGAAAACCCTCATTATTTCATATTCAATCAATCACTCATCGGCGAGCGCCCGTATTATGCCAGTTTTGGCAGTGTGTGGTTTCATCTTGATTATGGAGATTGGCATTAAAATCAGAGGAACAATGTGGCTTCCTCGCGCATGGCTGTTCTTGAACATGTCATAGTTTCATTACTATTGACAAGCTGAATTATAATGTACTTATGTGTCTTCTTTTTCGGGTTTGAGTCCAGTGCTCGGGGCACACTGAGTCTTCGTGAATGTCACCTTATTATGAATGCTGTATATTCTTCAGTGTCATAAAATAGAACTTGGACAAAGCTGGACAGTATGCTCACATTTGTTTAATTTATATTAATTTATATCCTTGAAGGAACAATTTGAAATGTGATTTTACTTTTAAAAGATGTCATTATTTAAACAATTCTTGAATGTGAATCCAAAGCGACAACATGAACAATGAATTAATGTGAATTTGACAGCTCTTTGGGTCCTGGTTGGTCAGCTATTTTGATGTCTTCTGTGGAGAGAACCAACATAATTGCTTAGTTTGCTAACTAATGTAAGATATTGAGCTATAGGCTGCAGGAACAAGTGGACTAGGGTCCCCTGATCTTAGAAGTAACAATGCCAGCTTTTTTTCTCCTTCTCAGCATTGTTACATTTTCAAGGCATTTCAATTGTTGTTTGTGAAAGAGGTCATTTGAACTCAGGTTGCAGCTGCTCACAGCGAATATGGCTCACAAACAGCTGGATAACTTTGAATGGAGTGACTGATGAACCAGAAGTACAACAATGAAGGTTATTGTAGCAAACAGCGTCAGTACCGGAAACGACACATCACCATAGCAAAAGTGCCGCTGTCACACGGCAGGAATTGTGGGGTGGAGAAGGTGGGGGATGGGCTTCCTTCGTGGCCACAAACTTTTTCAATTTCACTGTCAATTTCCTGGGTAATTACTGGTGCTTTTGATGGACTTTTTATGACAGTGGCTCCCCTCCTGCGAGACGCTGTACGTGCTTAGCTGCAACAGGAAGAGGGGAGAAGTTCCCACTTTTGACACCAATTTCCACCACCCATGAGTGGACCTTGTCACCCCTGAAGACCCCTGTAGCAGCAGAATGAATCTGGCCAGTGATGCCAGCTGCTCTTATCTGCACCACTAGGCTGAGCGCAGGTCGACTGGGTTGACCTCCTTGTGCGTGCGGTGCTGTGTTTTTCAGAGAAAGGGCTGAGTCTGGGAACACAGTTTTATGTGAACCACATATTAAAGGATTCTAAATTGGTGGCTGGTCTGTAAAAAAAAAAAGTCCACTGATAATATCTATGATGTATAAATAACAGATGAAAAGGATCACTTAAACAACTATTTCCTCTTAATCTTTCCAGATCAGCAGGCTTGACAAATCAGCCAACAAGAAAGGGGGCCAGTGCTGAGGGCTTATTGGCCGGCACTGTCTGGATGGCACTCCGTCTAAGGAGATCAGAACACCAAGCACATCTCCTGCGAGATCGACGGGCCGACAAACAGATGAGCCCACAGGCCGAGGGTCACAGATCATTAAAAGCCATCTATCAGCGGCTTTCAAGGCCCCTAATTCCCCCAAATCGAATATTTCCATGTAAATATGTCAAAACAGGAATGAAATTAGCGTGGTAGTTTCTTGACTGTGATAAAATCTGAAAAGCACCACTGCACATAATTACATACTTGTCAGAGCCATAAAAATTAGCTTTATTATCAATGGAATGGTTTTGTACAACTTCATTTAGGTCCGATATCTTCCAGATGGGGCTGCTCTCTGCACTTGAGCAGTTTTAATGCACCCCACCACCACCACCACACACACACACACACACGCACATTCTCACTCACACCATCGTCTTTTTCATCCTTTTATTCCCAGGCTGAGGGAATAAAAAAAGTAAAAGAGGAGCTAATGTCTAAGGCAGAGTTGAAGGCCACATCAGCTGTGTTTGATAGCAGAAGTTTTTGATCTCATTAAAGATACTGGCCCCCATTATGAACCTAATCGCATGCAAATCAAAAAATTACTGATGTTTAAGATGCTGGGGGTAAAAGGGCAGCTGTTTCATTTCATTTCAGAGAAGATGGCCTTCAACAAGAGGGAGTATTTCAACATCTTCTCTCATTTGCTCACCATTGTGCAACTTGTGACTAACTGCACTGGTGCTCTAAGTGTCCCGGGCAGTCAGTTTCTTCTGCGTTTCACTTCTTATATGCCCCTCTACCTCCCCTGCTGCCCCAGTGAAGTTCCTCTAGCGTGTCAGTCGACTGCACTAACAGTTTTAACCCCATCATTTATTTAGCTTTTCATTATTATTTGTTGCTATTGTCCCATCTTTTCCCAACTCCATTATCATATCAATTATCATCTCAGTCACACATCCTGATTTCCACTCATATCACATTTACATCAAGTCGATAATGCATCCCTCGTGCTGAATTATTTAGTTAACAACTTGAACTAGAAGTGGGTGATTTATATTTTAAACAGACACCTATTCTTAATGGCAGCTTCTGTTTAATCCTTTAGTAGACTTGACTTGCTGCGATTTTGTCTCTCTCGACATGCACATTTCTCTCTCTCTCCTCTCAGAGAGTGAACCATTTACCATTTAGTCAGAAGGCACACACAGCTACTCATTGGGGTCAAATATACAAAACCCTTTTTTGAAACGTTCCTGTTTATTTGCACATATTAGAGCAAACCAACGAAATAACAGTCTGTCTGCACCAATTGAGTCAATGTCGTTTGGGCTTTTAATATTCAAATTCATTACATCTAACTTGGTTTGTCCTTATTACAAGTAAGTATTAACAGAAAATTTAAACTATTGTCCTACAAATATGTAATCAGTCAATCACAACAGCAACTCAATGCATTTGGACATGTGGACACGGTCAAGACAACCTGCTGAAGTTCAAACTGAGCATCGGAACGGGGAGAATGGTGCTGTGATGTTCAGATGGTAGGTTCATAATTTGGCATAAACAGCATGAAAGCATGGATCCATCCTGACTTGTGTCAACACTTTAGGATGGTGGTGGTATAATGGTGTGGGGGACACTTTCATTGCACTTTGGGTCCTTTTACCAATTAAGCATCATTTAAATGCCACAGCCTATTCAAGATTTGTAGCTGACTATGTCCATCCCTTTATGAGCACAATGTACCCAACTTCTGATGGCTGCTTCCAGCAAATTGAATTTTGAAAGCAAATAGTTCAAAATATTAAGTTTGAGATTTAGGACCCAAATGTAAGACAACAAGCTAGTGAGGTAACAGAATACTAGTAGGTAAAACAACAAAAGGAAATCCAAAAAGGAAACAAAGTTAAAAAAAAACCCAAGGTAGCAAGTATGTATAAACAAATACAGACAGACGAGGAGGCAATCTATGAATGAAGACGGAACAGTGCTGGTGAACAGGTAGGACAACAGACTGACAATTGAAAATGGGAAAGAAAGGACTATAAATACACAAAATGCAGGTGGTAATATTGCAATATGGATAGTTGAATTCATTTTTTCCACATTTCCATGCATAACATTAACAAATGTAAACATTAAAAAACAGTACAACAGTACAATCATCTTCACCCAACATGGTCCATAAAAATACACTGGTTGAATTACAGCTTCCTTTTTCTTAACTTCTCCAAGAGCACAAAGACACATACAACTTACATACAAACACAAGACATGCTTTCCTTGTTTTTGCACGCTTTTGCTGCTAAAAAGCAAACAAACTAAAGAAAAATCACTTCTCTGAGATATTCGGTGGCCCAAGTGCTGATATGACTGTTGAGGAAATCACCCTTACAGATAGCTCCTTTGAGAAATATTGCCTTTGCACAGGGAATTTATTTGATGGCGGTATCTCATTACCCTTTTCAAAGATATAAAAAAAAACAGCAACCAAGAAGTAGTGATTATTATACGCTAATGTGTCTTCTTGGTTGTGTATCCCTAGCATTCAAAATTCAATAGCTTAACCTCTTCCTAATGAATGTATTAATGATGTTTGTGCTCTTGAGAGTGACTTTCCAGGTTGTTTGTAGACACAAGAGTGTTTTAAAATGAACTCTCCATTCTAATACGCTTTTGTTAATGCCTCTCTTGTGTGCTGTGATAACTTCTTTAAAGCCTCTCAAATTGCTACAAGTAATGCAGCAGAACTTGCACAGGAAGAATGACAATTAAGGGTCAGGTTTCAAGTTTAAGAATCTAATGGTTATATAAATGCTGAGACTTTTATGAGCTTAACACATTTAGGCTCACTAAAAAGCTCCAGTCACATCTAAAAGACACATCCTGGGCATTCAAACTTGATGGACTGATTTATAGCTGATGATCACAATTGATAGTGATAAGGATAGGACTTATACTAAAGGTTATGTTATTAATACTCTCACCTTTTAATTTCCATGCACATATTTTCCATACACATCCAATAAATCTCACAGATCAGGATCCTTTGGACAAAAACACCCTGAGCCTGAGAGCAGAGCATTCTTTTATTTGTTTGTTTGCTGCCCTCCCAGCCCACTCATTCGGAAATGATCAACTTTTGGAACATAATTTTTGGAATATCCTACTATGGTCATGCCAGTGTTACCATCGCAGCCCCACACACCTGCTGTTAAAGCTTTTATTTAGTAGGGGCAGCAAATAAGAAGAAAGTTGGTTTAAAGGGAGGGGAAGAGAGCTGCACAGGTAGAGACTGGTCAGCAACCCTCTGACAACCTCTGGTCACTATGGAATAATGTGCATTCTCAGACTGTTTGGCAAGTGGTTGCTGGGGGTTGCTGGCTGTTGTTGGGTAAACTTGATCATAAGGAGGATGCTGCAACAGAAATCTCCTTTGGCTCTCCCAAATTCTCACAGTTGTCCATTTTACATGGAAGATGCCAACTGGTATGCAAACACTAATCATTTACCTTCTGAGCTGTAATAAAACTTGAAACAGTGAGAAGCAAACATGAAACAGAGAGCATTTGCTTTCCAAATAAAAGGTGTGCCTTATTGCTGCACCCAATACATTTTAAAAGTCGCAACTTGTACTTTGAAGGAAAACAGTCTAAGTTTCCCATTTGCATCACACTTTTCAAAGTTTCGCTACTGCAAGTAGTTGGCAAGTGTGCAGACATTCAGCATCTTCCATGCAAACTACTGGTGACTACAGCAACCTGCTAGCAACCAAAGCAATTGAAAGGAGGTAGTGCAGTACATAGCAATACATATTTTTCACTAGCAACCAGAGGTTACCAGTGGGTTGGTAACTAGTCTCTAGCTCTGTGTGACTAAGGCCTAAAACAGCTCATTTTAGACATGAACTGAGGAGATGCATCACGATGCCTAGTATAAGATAAATAAGAATGATTTTGAACTGTGAATTCAATGATTCACGTTGCAGAAGTGGGCAGAATACCCCCCTCCCTTTAAACTGAACAAAAATGGTATATATACAGCCGCGATCACAGTCAAGGCTGTATGTGCTGTCCTGCTTACTTTACATAAAGCCCATAGAAAAGGTTGTCATATATGGAAACAGTTCTCAGAGTACAAAACTCTGTGGCTCATGATAATTGCAGGTGCCTAGTTATTTATATTCATCACAATCTTGTTCACTGACCGAGGAGCCTATGAGACTATGATTTGCATTCCCATTGGGACAATGAACTATATTAAATCTAAACTTAAAAAAAAAAAAAAGAGGGAAATTTTTAATGTAAACCCAGTGTAAATATGTCGCCTATTTCAGTCATGTACAGCTTCTGTTGCTGATAACAAGCACAAAGCTGATGGTACAATAACAAGGCTTGACGTGAATGTCCAACCTTTCATGGAACGCATCTCTCCAGCTTCTGGGAATAACAGCATGGAAGTAACCTGCTAATAAACCACCCTTTCTCCTGTAGACAACAATCACAACAACATCTATCACAAATTTATGCCAGTTCTACAAGACTCAAGTAACCAAAAACTATACGCATCAAAGTCATAGCAGAAATCATTAGATGAGGAAACACTGGAGATAATTTTAGTCTCTGCTTTATATAGTAAGCAATGAGAAGCGAGCATGCCTCTACAGTCATTAGTCACAGAAGAGGGGGATTTACTAATACTATCACTTGATTTGACTAATGTTCCTATTTGAAAGGGTTCTTCCACTTGTTTGTCCTTCGCAACGGTGACAGAGAGCTGAAACAAACATCTATCCACTGTGCTATCTTTCTGTAGTCACCCCTTATTTCAGATGACCATTTCCCCAGATCCTTCTGCTCCCACTTGTCTAATTACCATAGAAGTATTTTTTCAAACACCCCCTCCATCTTTCCCAAAGGAGACCACATGCAACTATAATTGCCTCCCTCATTAGTTATGTTTTCACAAGACGGGATAGGGGGCGATTGATTTTTATCACTTAATTTTGTCACCGTTATTTTCACTGCCTTAGTACTGATGTGTCCACCACGGCCGGAGCCATTTTTCAGGAAAATTAATTGACAAAGCAGTAAAATTTATCAACATATCACCAGATTAGGCGACAAATTGATGCAATGAGGGAATCAATTGTGTTTCTGTCATCGGGGTAAAACAGTGTAACCCAGAGCAGAGCTGGACCAGCTAGACCACTGCGAGAGTGACTTCTGTGGCAGGTGCTGTGATTTATGTTTTTATTTAGACAGGGGCATAAATCAGAATGAGTTACAAGTATGTGCTACCTCCCCCTGAGAGTCGCACAACCCATTGCACAAAGCACATGCAACACACACAAAATTGAAGCACAGACACAAGAATGAACAGAGATATAATCAAAGACATCCAAAAAAATCAATAAGAAAGAATAAGGCAAAGAATGTTGAATAGATCCGCAACAGTGAAAACAAGTACTAGTGAAGAATGGAAAATGTGAAAAGTAGCGAGCAGTGTGGAAAGAAGAATAAAGAATGGCTGCTTTTAGCATTGTCACCACACTGGAATTTTTAACTTCAATTACAATACCTTCAAATACATTGATGCCATTGGGGAAAAATGCCACAACACTGGGGGTATATATTGACCTTGCTAAAAGATAAAGACCATGCTGTAACATGACATGTGATGAGAAGCAGAATGAGCGGAGGCGGGGCTGTCTGAGAAGTGGACTGTGCTTGTCAACTTGAGAGAAAACACAGCTTGTCACAGTGCTGCATTAGTACTAATACAAGTTCAGAAGTTTCAAATACTCTGCGATCAATATGTTTAGAGCAATGGACAAGCCTGGCCGCAATTATTCTTCTTTGAACACAGCTGCATTATTGGCATTAGATCAAGGCTGCAATTAATTCCTATTTTATTCATTGTTTAAGAAAAACTGTGAACATACCCATCATAATTCCCAGGAAATGCAAGTATTCATCTTTGAAGGGATTGCTCTTTCTGACCACAAACACAAAAGAGAGTTCTTGCTGCCCACTTGGTATTTTGATTCAAAAATGGCTTCTCGGCTATTATTTTTAGCTAGGTGTATCTAATAATAACACATTTTAGATTAGTAAAAAACTGGTTCATGTGTGCTTTATTTGAATGAGCATCACATACACACCATTTCTTGATGCTTCAGCTCTGTGCTTAATCCTAAGAGAGAAAAAAAATCAGAGGAAATCCTAGTGGTAAGGAATTTCTTTAAGGTGAATGAAGGTCATAAAGCCTGTGGTCATTAGGGCAAAAAAGAATAAAAACATATCTAGACCATTTCAACATTGTCATGTCCACTGTGTAACCCTGTCTGCACATGTCTATAAAATACTTTGGAGGTCGTGACCCTCCAGTTGAGAAACAGCATCCTGCTGTAGCACATAACCCCCTCTGTTCTGTATTTAATCAGCTAAACATCGATGAAACTGTTTTTGTGACAGTCAGTCTATCAGAAACATTCGGCTGACCTCATGCAATACATCAACATGCGGTGAGAACAAATTGAGGACAAAATGGCCAGAGCAGCATCACCTACTGTTCCATCCTCTCAAGAGTGCACACATTTTATCCTCAGCAGAGGAAGGAGCATGACACATGAGAGAGAGAAGTTAAAAAAAAATTTAAAAAAAAACAGTATAACACAGCGTCTAGAGGAGCGAGCATGAGAATTGCTTGGGCGCCGGGACTGTCATGTCTGTATAAACAGGCATTGATTTTTCTGTCCAGCCCTGGCACCTTAGCCATTTATTCTCGGCTTTGTGGCTGGGGCCCAGCGGGGGTGGAGAAATTCTGTTACAGTCCAGTTGGGCCCTTGAGGCCTGTATGTGAGAATAGATTTCACCTGTAAACGAGGAGAGGGACTGGAGCCACTTAACAAGGGCAGGCTGTGTCACCAGAGGGCAGGATGGGTGAAGTCACACTGGGTGGATAATGCTGTGGAGAGATGGCAAGAATGAAAGACAAAAAGAAAGCCGAAAGAAAGACATGATTGATACTGTAGCAAATGAAGAAAGAGGAAAAGGAGGTGTTTATAGGAGAAGATTTAAAAAAAAAAAAAGACAAAAGAAAGAGGGGAAGATATTTATAAAGGACTAAGAGATGATTTTACATCAAATTTTCCACGTAACAAGATAAACATGATAATCTCTATCCTGCGGGGTAACTTGGTAATATTTCAGTGAGGAAATAATGCGCTTATAAGTCAGCACAATTAGTAGCTGTATCTTTGACTATAGCACACTTAGAGCACTAGCCCTCAGCGACAAACTGCACAAAGTCAAGTCAGAGTCAGAATCTCAAGGCCACTCAAATCTGTTATTATCAGTCAAGAGGCATTTTCATAATGAACATTCACATCAGTTAAATTTTATTTATATAGCATAAAATCACAGCAGCAGTTGCCTCAAGGTAAAGACCATACAGTAATACAGAGAAAACTCCAACAATCAGACAACCCCGTATGAGCAAGCACTTGGCGACAGTGAGAAGAAGAAACGCCTTTTAAACAGGAAGAACCAGGCATTGCTGATTCAATGGTCTACACACACACACACACACACACACACACAAAAAGTATGAAAAAACTCAGACACACAAACAAACCTGTTGTAGTGTGTGTGTGTGTGTGTGTGTGTGTGTGTGTGTGCGTGCCCTTGCCTCCGGAATCAAGAGGTAGTCAGAGAAAGACCCAAGGGACCCAGACCATCCACAGTCCACCTGGAGCTCAGCAGACCTGAGGCTGCACATCTCGACAACCAAGAAGAGCCACCCCCCCAGACTGAAGAGGCCCGAGGCCACAACTCCCAAGGGAGCGGACCAACATCCACGCCAAACTACCCGGCCACGCACCCCAGAATGAGCAGGTGCCCACATGTCGTGGGAGACAGCAATGACCAGCAGGCAGTGGTCATATCCCACAGGGACCAAGGTAGATCATGCCCCAGATCCAGGGCCAGCTGCATGCACACACACACACATACACACACCCACACATACAGGCCACTCAGAGAACATGCCATTCTTGCAGTTGTTGGATTTTTATTTTAGCATAAACAGTCATCAACATGAAATGTTATCTCTAGTTTCAAGTAGGCCTGATGTTGAAGTACGAAGTGTACAGAGTGGATGAAAGTCATGCATTGCAAATGCAACTTACCCTGGCAATTTACAAACAAAAAAAAAAAGCCATGTTTTTGAATATCGACCTCTTCTTTTCTTTTCTTTTGGTGAATAACTTAAGAGAATGGTGTTATTTGCCAGGATTACTTTAATGCTAAATGTTGGAGTTTTTACTATCCAATCTGATTCACTCAGACAAATTGTATCCCTAGATATACAGCATCTTAAACTGATTACATACATCCCCAAAGCATTACAACCCAATGCTCTACATTCATCGAAATGGTGTTGACTTAACACATTTGGCACATTTTGATTTACCACCTGCTCAGAGAGTCCGGCTTACAAGAGCCTGAATTTATTTTATGTATTCTGCGTTTTTGCAGCATACAGTGCAAGAGGGAATTGTGGTACGAACTTGTTAGGCAGTGCATACTGAAGCAGTAAGGGAAGGAAAAATGAAAGTACTTTTGTTTATCTGGCAGTTCTCCAGAAGTCAAGAAAGAGGTAGAATCAGGACACTGAGGTTTCTGCATTTAGAAAGAAAGTCACTGTTAAGTGAATTAAATACAGATTTTTTTTTTTCCAAAAATGACTAATGCATTAAAAATTAAGGATTAACCTCCACAGGTTATTTTGATTGAATATATCAGACTGTCTTATATGGATACATTTATAATACATGCATGTCTTGAATTCCTGATTGTTTTACTGTTTCCCCAGTTCAGGTTTATAAATTTTGTGTGCGAGGACATCTGTCATATGTTATGCCAATATTCCTGGCCTTTGACTCATATTAGCAGATTGCAATGCAGTATATTTTCAATTAGGATTTAAGCTTGATAAAGTACTATTGACAAGAGTGAATCGATTTTGTTGTAACTCTCGCCTTTCACCATTGTCCGATTGATTAACTTGTTTTGATGTTGGACAGCACTGTGTGCCTCTGCTCTCCAATGCTGCTACACCTGCACTGAGGTTATCTGAGAAAAACTAAAGAAGTAAACCAACACCTTTAAAAGGAAGAGGGAAACTAAATATCGTACCAAGAAAAATATGCTGAGCTTGGAGGAAGTGAGAACAGGTTAAAAACATAACATCTCGTTACATGGGAAGCTAGTCATCAAAATTTAACTGTGATGTAAAGTATGTGTTATCACTGGGATCTCCACTTGAACTAAAACGAATTCCGTTGCCTCACTTTGACTTTTTCCAAATTTACCAGTCAGCACAGTTTCAGAGTTGAAACGAACACTAAAACAAAAAGGCTGCATTTGCTTTTGCGTTAGTGGAAACGGGCAGCTTCAGACATCAGGGGAACCTGTAATTGAGAGGAATTAAAGACAAACAGTGAGTTTTAACTCTCGTGCAGGCACGCACACACGCATCAGCTGCTCTGTGAAGTTTCAGCAGAGAGTGACAGTAATGATAGTGTGTGAAGGTTAACTCCAAGAGAAACCGAAGCACTCCTGCCGAATGGGAAGGAGAAGGGCAGATCTGAAAAGTACTTATTAGTCAAACTGGGTAACAACGCCGCCGCCTGCAAAGTATAATCAAATCACTCTGTACACCTAGTTCCAACATAGCATCTGAGATGCAACCAGCTCTGCAACCTTGACAGGAGGGTTATTTTTACTGATACTTTGCCTGCCTATTGTCTTGTGCATGTATCGAAAATGGCGCTGTCAACAAAAGGAAATAAATACAATGAAGGATGAATGAGTCAAAGAGGATGCGGGGTTTTAGCTGGGTGGAGGGATGCAAGGAGCAATTACGAACATGCATTCTTCTTGTTTTTATTTCTCTGCCCTCGAGTTAAGCACCCAATTGTTTGTGGAATACATAGACTGCCATGCAATTTTAATGACCACCCAGCATGCATACATTTCCTGATTCACTTCTCATCAGCCCCTAATTTTTATTTAGAACCAAAAACCTCCAACTTGTCTCCTTTGTGATCAATATGTGGTGTCTTGGAATGAGGCAACCAGTTTTAATATGATTTTATGAGATCAGATAGCTCCCTTTGATCCTCGCTGAGATTCGTCTGATCTCCTATATCCGACAGGCTCCAGTGTTCATATGCATATTACATCTAGGAACACAGAGAATGGAGAAGGAATATGTGATAGGAAAAACAACACTGTCCCTCTTCAAGGATGTGTTTGTTAACCAGAATTAATATAAAAACCTCCAGGTGTTATTGTTGTTGTTGGTTGGTGGTGGTGTTTTGTTTTAGCTGGCACCGCTGCTTGTGAGAAGTGCACATCAAGCAAATTAACACTTGCAGCTTTGTCCTTAATTGCACATATGAGAAAAGCAGTGGCTTAGGGAATGTTGTATGTAAATAAGGTTTTATTTTGTTTTGTTTGCTGCTGGTGTTTCATCAAAAAAGAAGTTAAAAAAAAGAAGAAAAAACAGGTAGTTTCCGTATTTAATAATCTTGGGCATTCAGTACATAATAGGACATTAAAACCTTACCAGCACTCATACTTCACAAGGAAACTTTATAAACAAAAGATCAATGACTAAGTTTAATTGAATTACTTGATGAATAGCGGTGTGCACTTTTTGCATGATACAGGCAGAACATACAGATCCAAGACAAAAGACACACTGTGGAGGAGAGCCAGAGATTAATGATTAAATGCATTGTGTTTCTTATCTTGTACAGTGCTACCAACAACTCCACACATCGATCAGATTTTTTTTCACTACGATGAACTGGCCACTTTATCAGATACACATGTGCAATCAAGTGGCACAAACTCAGTGCATTTTGTCATGTAAACATGTTCGAAATGGCCTGCTGAAGTTCAAACTGAGCATCAGAATGGGGAAGAAAGGTGATTTGACAGTGAATGTAGCATGATTGTTGTTGTCAGATGGGCTGGTCTGAGTAACTCAGAAACTGCTGATCTGGGATTTTCCCACACAACCATCTCTAGGGTTTACAGAGAGTGGTCTGAAAAAGAGAAAATACCCACTGAGCGGCAGTTCTTTGAAGTTCTTTGGGCAAAAATGCCCAAAGAACTTCAAAATTGTTGATACCGGAGGTTCAGAGCAGAATGGTCAGGTGATTGGGAAAAATGGCTGGTCTGATAAATCTCAAATCCTGCTGTGATATTCAGATGATAGGGTCAGATTTTGGTGTAAACAACATGAAAGCATAGATCCATCCCACATTGTGTCAGTGTTTCAGGCTGCTGCTGGTAGTGTAATGTGTGGGGGATATTTTCTTTGGGCCCCTTAGTACCAATTGAGCATTGTTTAAGTGCCTTAACCTCCCTGAGTCCAGCTGCTGAAAAGTCTCAACCCTTTATGAGCACAGTGTACCCATCTTATGATGGCTGCTTCCAATAAAAATACAAGTTTATAATAAAGTTACATCATTATTTTAAAAAAGGCCGCTTGGGATGACTATTTAGGAGTGAAAACGACAGCATTTATTTCCTTCATCTGCCATGAAGTGCAGTCACTGCATGATGTATCATTTCTATCATTTCTGTGTTCACACAGGTTCACATGTTGAACCTCAGAAATGACTGCATGCCAGACTGCTAGCAGTAATAAGGAAGTTATAGTATCAAAGCCTGCTACACAAAAACACTACAATAAAGAAGTAGTAAATATCCCTGGGCCACACAGTGCAGATACTAATTGCGTTTCCAAGCTCGAGTGCAGTAAATAATGAAATTTTAATTTCTGCTCTTGCCATTGTGTTTTCCCAACTCATGTTTAGATGAATATTTGGATTATTTGTTCATTATGATCACTTATTGTCTCAGAGGTTTGTAATTATATTAAAAGTGCAAACCAGATCCTTCATCTTTATAAGTACTTCCAAACAAGATCTCAGAGTGGCTGATAAATCATGTCACATCATAGATACGTAAACAAACAAATTTTACATAAATCCATAAACTGTCACTGTTTGGTTTGCCCTTTTTTTTTTTTTTAAAGAGGTGTGCAGAGAACCTGTCGTGCATTTTTAGGAATGTTTATAATATCTGTCATTAAACGTCATTTGCGTTGCTGGTCAGGTATAGTACAAAGTTTCAGATGTCTTTCTTATGATAAGCTGATATTAACCAAGATAACTCTGGCTTAAACATGACACAGCATGTTTAGTGTCCAAAATGGTAGAATAATCTTGTAAAGTGTACACCATTTAAATGGTGTATTGCTCCATTTAATGTAAAAAAATAAATTTAAAAAAAGTCATCAAAGAGTGTGTTTAAAAACTGCTGGGTTTTTGTCATGATGTGTAAAATAGATTTAAGCCTTTTAAAAATTTGCTTATATTCAACAGATTTTTCAGCCTGCTGTGAGGATGAATTTTGAAATGTAGCTATGTTTTGTTTTTTCGCAAGAGAGTCTTGATCAAAGATAGTCACCCGGTTTTCAGGACAAGTAGAAAGAAAATCACTTTAAGACCACAGAGTGCTGTATAATGAATGCACTCCACCTTAACTTTTAGCTAATGCATCTTGTGGGTCTTCCGTTTGTTTGTCTTGCTAACAGCTTGGCAATAATTTAAAATAAAACATTAGAGTTACATACACATGCACTGTGTGTCTGAAACAACTTACACTATATGGACGAAAGCACTGGTGTTTAAACTTGCCTGACATGTTAAATGCTTAACTACAAAAGTTGTTTCAAAGACAAATCTACAGAACAAAAGAATTTGAATAAATTGCATAAGGAATCTCTTTTAGATTTTCACTAAACTCTATATAGTAGTGTACTTATTAATCATATAAACACTAGTCCGGTACTATTGTAACAAACACAAACTTCTAAAGATTGTAAAGGCAGTGGACACAAGACACAGCAAATTTTCTGCTATGATGGATAATGTACAACCAGTCATGCAATTTATTTACTGCATATCAGACTACTGTACTTTATGCTCATGACTGCTGTCATGTCATCATCATCATTATGTCTGAAACAGACTCCACTTAACTGGGGAACCTCTCTCTTCCTCTCTCCTTTTCTTTTAGCGCTAGCAAAATTTAAAATGAAGAGTCATTCATCTAGATACCTCACCAGCAAACAAAATCAAATAAATCAACACTTTGCCCAAATATAAAAATATTTGTGCTGTGGGCACACAATTAATGACCACAGCTGCTCTAATTAAAAGCCATCTGAGTTCCATTAATCTTGGTTGTTGAGTCCCATCGTTTCTCAAAGTGGACAGCCACGCCTTTCCTAAGCAATGCCCATTGTCCTTGGACTTATTTTTCAGGTGATATGGAAGGCCACTGTTGCTTTATTAGCATCATGAAGAAACATGAAAGCATAATTATTTATGCATTCTAAAGTGGGCAAGAAGAAAACTGTGTTTATTTCCCTCCATTTTGGAATTAATACTGTGTGGAAAATGAGCACTTAAAAGACTAGCGCTTTGCTTCAAAAAAAAAAGAAAGAAAGAAAGAAAGAAGACAAATTTAAAAAACAAAACATTTGGGGTTTTTTTTCTTTTCTTACAGGTTAGAAAGTTTGAAAACCCCTACTGAGATTTCTGAATTGATAGTTCATCAGATGTGTTTGAGCTTCATCTAAATCATTCATTCCGGATTTTACTGTCAGCAACAGTATGTAGCCATGATAAGGTTTATAAATACTGTGAGAAATGTAAAATGCATGGCACATATGATAACTCAAGGCCTTCGTCTTTTGCATGGTGAACCGTTGGAAGGGATAGATCGAAGGAAAAGACGCACATGGTGCAAAACTGCCATAAACTGGGTTTATGAAATTGTCAGGAATGATTGTTGTGTTGAACAAATTGTACAGAGCTAACAACTCATTTTATTTAGCCAGTGTTTGGAAATATATTTGAACAAAAAACACACACAATTATAATGTTTAATTATCATGCTATGATAGGTTGATAAAAGTTGGTTTGTTACATGAAATAAAATACAAACTTAGCAACAAAAAAATGTAAGGAAATGTGTGTTTGATCACTTATTTCTTTGTTGCAACAAGGCTTCTTGGCAATAAATCTTTTAGCGTTGGAAAGCCTGTTTATTTCCCCTTAAATGGTGCTACATTTTTGAAGAAAATGCATTTGTGGGTTGAGCAGCCGAGTTGAGTATGTTGATTGTGCCCATGAAAAACTTGCCAAATGTTCTCTGCCAATGCCAAAAAGCTGTTTGGTGTTGTTAATTGGATTGGATGATTGACATATTGAGGTCAGGACTGCAAGCAGGCCATTACATCCTCTCCACTCTCAAATTCTGAAAGTAGTCTCTGATAAACCTCGCTCTGTGGGGGCAAGCGTTGTCATCCTGGAGGATAGAGTTCCAGACTGTGGAGATATGGTGATATCACAATATATGAGATATCTGCATTGAGCTTGGCTCCAAGCCTGCTTGTCAGCACCTGGGGTACCAGAAGCTCAAAACAAAAGTCAGTAGCAGAATAAACTGTTTGTCATTGGCAGAGAAGATTTGGCAAGTTTTTCATGGGTGCAGCCCACATATTCAACTCTGCTGCTCAACCCACAAATGCATTTTCCTTACAAATGTGGCACCTTTTAAGGGGTAATAAACAGCTTTCCAATGATATAAAGATGTATTGCCAAGAAGCATTATTACAACAAAGAAATAATTAACCAAATGCCAATTTCCTTACTTTTTGTGCTAAGTTTACAAAGTTTATTTTCTCCCTCGCCACCTGGACTGAAAGAGATTTGAGGTTAGTATGAAAAGCAAGCAAAACCTGTTTGCAGTGTTCATGTGCTCCTGGCTACTGTTTAAAGACACATTTAAGTCAACTATAAGATTAAAAAATGCATCTGAATGCCTGCTGATATTACTCTAGGATTCTGGATTACTGTTTGAACAAATCAAGATTGGATTCTAGCAGTGAACTTTAACCTCTAACATGTTTACTTATGATATGTTTCCTATTTGTATTTAAGATGCAATGCAACACAAGGGAAGGATGCAAAATTACACCTAAAAAAGTTGGGGTTTTTTTGTTTTTTTGGGGGGGGGGATAACTTTAAATGTATTTAAGTGTTTAAACTGACGGTTAAGTATGTTATGACAGTGTAAAAAGTTTCCATTTCTTGAGCCATTTATAAGATTCTATCATGTGGTAACTGAGAATAAGGCTGTTTGAATCACACAGACTCACTTTACCTACCACATGCTGTACTTAAAGAAAAAAAAAAGACCCAACATTAGGTATGTTATTGCTTGTTTCAAACTCCTTTTTTTTTTCTTCTCCATCTTTAATTATTCATTTGCTCATATGCTTTGTGCAGTGCATAAAATTGTTGATGGTAATCACAGGGGCAATGGCCATTAAGCCCTAATGTGGCTAATGTTTGCCTAATCAAAGTTTTATGGACGGCAATAACTTTGAAAGAACATTTTTTTAATTATCCTTTAATTTGAGACATGATATTGGTGCAATCTCTCATTGCTACAAAGACCAAAACAATAACAACCCCCAGGGGACCGATTATTGTTCTACACATTAAAGGTATGAAGGGAGGGCAAAGCACAAGACCTTTTTTTTTTTTCTGTGAACATTCTTTGGCACTTGCAGGAAAATTCATCTGTAGCTCAATTAGCATTGGTAATTGAAAAAAACACCCAGAAAAGACTGATTCATCATGTTGATGATTTTTTTTGAGGTCTTGTGTTCTATTTTAATTTAGTGTAATCTCTTAGAATTGACTTTCATTATGTTGTGACGTTTAGAAACACCAAAGGAGAGGAGTCACAATGACAAATCTTTTTTAAAATGTTTTTTTTGTACATAATCTACTTTTTTTTTTTTTTTTGAAAAACCATGTTTGAATTGATAGGTAAATGCCTGTGAAATGTGAAGGGTGAAAATGTAATTTCTGTCACAATGATGATGTCTACATCTTGTTATCGTTCCCTCTGCCCCCCTCCAAAATCCCCTTTCTCCCCACTTTCTTTGTGGAGCATACAGTATTCACTTCTTTCACAGCCCTCGCCACCCAAGTACAGACATTTGAGTGAGTTTATTAGTTCAAAAGGATTATTATTCTAATGTGAAAATGGAACTAATGGTGTGCCAGATGCTTTTTGCACAATTATCTGAGAAAACAAGTCTCAAGACAAGTCATGTGTTATTATTTGGTCATTTCTCAGAGACCCTTCAAAATTGCCCAATTATGTTCTATTAAAGCAAGGCCAACCCTGTCAATCAATGAAGCAGCATTTGCCCCTGCCTTCAAAGACAGTCCACTCAACATTTAATGGCTCTCAGAAGTTCACACTGCAGCTACACAAAAGTGTTGCTCAGACTAATAAAGTTTGTTTTTCTCTAAAAGCCCCAAATATTCTGTGATAGTTATTGGCACAGATTTTCTTGCTTTGTTTTCTTTTTAAAAGGAGACAGGAGTACCTTGAAATGCTGGTTACTATTCAATACACATGTCTAGATGAAAATGAAAACCTTTGTGGAACATAATATTCATCACATAACACAGTGCCCTCCATAATGTTTGGGACAAAGACGCAGCTTTTGTAGTTTTGCCTCTGCACACCGCCACAGTGGATTGTAAATCAACCAGTCAATATGTGATTGAAGTGAAAACTTTAAGCTTTAAGGAGTTAAAAAAAAATGATGCATGAGCTGTTTAAGAATTACAGTCATTTTTATTAGTATAGCTCCCCATTTTCAGAGGCTCAAAATTGACAGTTGGACAATTGACTGACAATCACTTTCATGGCCAGGTGAGGCATGCTCCCTTTGCTATTTCATCTCAAATGTAGCAGACATAATATCTGAAGTTGATTCAAAGTGTTGAATTTGATTTTATAGCTTTTCACCCATGAGGCCCGAAGAGATGCTAGTGCAAGTGCCGGAGACCATCATTAGGCTGAAAAACTGCAGCAAAAACTTTAGAAGCGGACAAATCAACAATCTGGTACATCGTTAAAAATAATGAATGCACTGACCAGCTCAACAACACAAAAAGGCCCGAAAAACTACAAAAGAGAATGAGAGTGCATGATGACAGAATCGTTTCTACTGTATGTTTGAGGAAAACCAACTTCACGTCTAACCAAGTCAGAAACACTATTGAGGAGGCAGCTGTATCGCTGTCAAAGTCTATAACTAAGAGATGCCTTCATGAATGAAAATACAAAGGGTTTGCAACAAATGGCCTCACATTTGACTCTAGATCACTTTGGTACACAGAGAAGTTCATGGTTGACTCAATGACTGCAAAATGCCCAGGCCCTGTGGCTGCAAAACAAGCCCAAATCATCACCCCTCCACCTCCTTGCTTGACAAGTTGGTATGAGGTGTTTCCACCAAATGTGGCACTGTGCATTATGGCCAAACACCTCCACTTTTGATGGAAAAAAAGCTTTCTCCTTGCAAACCTACCAAACAAGACATACTTATGAACTTTAACATTTATGATAATGGAGTCCTGTAGAGTCTCAAATGCAGCCCATGTGTTGTTTTCCACAGTCTCACCTTGGTGTGAATTTCCTGGCCATCCACTAATGGAAAGAGTGTGACGTTGTGTTTACACACACCTGAATGCTCCAGACCGGCAAACTGCCAAAACTTCAGCTTTTATAGAGGTGGTCATACTCCGTCACGATCAGGTAATCAAGTGCCTTTGATTATCAGCACCTGGCTGCTGCTTTACCTTCTTAATTCCTGTGGTAGCAGTAAGGGTGTATGCAGTTTTTCACACTACTGCACAGAGTCCTGTAAAAAAAAAAAAAAATTTCACATGAAAATGAACAATTGTTTCTTTCTAATAACAGAATTGCATATCAACTGTTTTTGTCATGATTTGAGCAACTATCAATTTTGTGGTCTATGTGTAGCAGTTTTCTATCCCTGTTTAAGTAGTGAATCGGAGGAGAGGCTGTGGTGCAAAACAGATATGTAGAAAGGTAGGTTCAGAATATTAGCCATGCTCAGCCACAACTCAACACTGGGATAATAAAGGCACAATCTTGTGTCAATGTAACTATAATTAGACAAAAAAAAAGCCTCCAAAAGTGGAATACAGAGGTGTTTTACTATAATAATTGCAATGATTTTTACTTACTAATTTGGTATTTAAAATAATTTTGTGCTCCATTATCATCATGCTTATCATTAACTACTGTGTCTTTTTTATATTCTATGCATCAATTCCTCAGCATGACACGCATCTCCTGTCAACCCAAGAATGGCAGGCTGCACCACATACGGTTTCCAATTAAGCAACTGAGAGACAGAATGATCTGGGATCAGTTATGCGTGTTTTTTTAATGTAACCTTAAGAGTAAGGCACCATATAAAATAAAGCTTCCTCTATTTTTGGTTTGGCTTAAATTTTTGATGCCCTGCCACTACTGATCGTCTGCTGTGCCCGAAAGTCTCATCATCCCCCGCTGTTCCCCGTTTGCTAAAACTTGTGCTAGGTCAGCTCCAAACACATGCACCGCCACTGGGAATTTTTGGCAATCCGCTTGTCACATTTGAGCAAAACATCTGTTGTTTTACTGGCCTGGCCAAACCCATTCTGTCGGAGCGAATTAGGGAAATGGGAAACAGTGTCACCCATGAATCTGACACCACTGCCGTATTGGCTTTTACCGTGCATGCAGAATACACTCACAGCATTTCGATTGGAGTTGGAATATCACATGCTCAAGCAGTTCCCTTAATATTTTGGCCCAATTTCCATCATAACTAGCAAGTACCAGGTGAATAGTGGGGAGGTTGGGATATGATAAAGCCTCTGTGACGTGGCCCAGTGCTGCAATCAATCTCATCTCCCAGCATCCCCTTCTCTCTGTTTCTCTCTTTGTTTTCATATCTTAGCGTCCCCTCCCTCTTCGTCCTACATCTCCCTCCTCTCTGTCTAACTCTATCTTGCTTGAGCGCAAGCATATGTCTCCAATCATTTCCTCCCACCCCCCACCCCTTTGCCTTTGCCTTCCCCCTAGATTTCCTCTCTTCCCCTCCGTTTCTTCCCCAGTTACTCCTTCATCTCTCCCAGTTTGACTCGAGCAGTGACTGGTGCAGTTATCAATCACTGAAGCCAAGCCTTGTCAGCGACGACTGAACCCAGAGGCGCCCCGCTCCCCTCACTCTCTCTCCCTCTCTTTATCTGTCTCGGTCTCCTTCCTTTAACAAATTTGTTCCAGTTAATAAGCCCTCCCAAATGACCCCCTCTTCCTAATTAAGCACAGGCAGCATGTAGGGAAATATGATACTTAATTAATGATGAGATAAACTCTCTCCCAAGGCCCTGTCAGAAAACCATGACACCATGTTTGGCGGTTTGAAATCAAATTAATATGCCAAAAGACAGAGAAGAATAACCGATGAGAGATTTCACTCTACCTTTTCCAATTTTTCATCTGACAGAGGAACGCAGGCTTTGGATTTTGAAACCAGTTGATTCAACTTCAACGGCCAACCCAGGCAGGCCATAATGTGCCATTGAGTACAGGTTTAGTTTAGCTTTTTTTTTAATATTAACATACTCTATCTCAAAAAGCCTGTTGTTGATGTTACAGAAGTTCAAGTTTAGAGGGACAAGTTTTAAAACTTTAGGACTTAAAAAAATGCACAGGAACATTCAAAAGTTGTTTTCACACATGCACTGTAGTCCCAAACTTTTCTAGACATTTTTGGAGGAGGTAGGAACCAAGAAACAAAGGCATGTTTATTATGGATGCCACGAGAGCAGATACTTGCGACACCTTTTGATACCAAAATTCTGAAAACAAAGTGTTACCTTTTTGTTTTTTGTTTTTTTGGGGGGGGTTGTGCCATAGGTGATGTAGGTGGCACCATAGGGCTGTGACTGTGTGTAAGTCTATCCTTACAAGCTAAAGAAGATGAAGGATGCCCACAAGCACACGTGGAAGATGGCAACTATTGCTGCACTAGGCAACTGTGACTCTTTGATAAGAAAGACAGTGAGAATTGGGTACGGAAGCACTTTGTGGTGATAGCCAATAACACACTATGTTCCCGACTTCAGTATTTGCAATTAAATGCTTAAGCTAACATAAGCTAATGTAAATAATCTCAAACATACCCCATAGCAATGTTTGTAGGCTACTTGGCAGCCTGACTAACATTTCAGTCTGTGGCTTGTCAACAAAAGATAATGTTAATATATGAAATGAAATGGTCTAACACCACCATGATAGTGATTTTTGAATTACTTTTTAATAAGGGAGTTTATGTTTAAATACGTGGTTTAATCAGTTTTTTTTTTCCTTTTTTCTTTTTGCTTTGTTGTTTTGTTCTTACCGTGGTATAAATTTTTTTTATTGTGAATTGTGTAATTTTACTGGTTTTGGCACCAGTTCCTAAATTTCTGATATCTTGACACATTTATTCTGTTTTCATTCCTTCTGAGTATTTAAAGCAATTCTAATGAGAAAATTAGTCTGCAGTATAAATGTAGTCAGTGATGTTCCCTCTTTGCCCAACAGATTCCCTCAGACTTACCCCCTCATATGGGGTCATTTTGACTGTTGGGTTCTCTCTGTAATTATTGCAGGGTCTTTACCTTACAATATAAAGTGCCTTGAGGCGGCTGTTGTGATTTGGCGCTATATAAATGAAGAAGAAAAGAAGAAGAAAAAAAGACACTTACGTTTTCAGGTCAGCTGTTTAACTTATCCATTAACTAATTTTTCTGCCTTTCTCTCACAGCTGACCTCTTGTTCACTTACACACCTCTTTCCATTTCACCACTGGCCCTGCCACAACATATACTGCCAGTTACAGTAGCACTTCTTGTTCTTCAATGCTGGTGTTTTGTTTTTTATTTTATTTTCAGCAACTGCATCCCACCTATCATCAGTAACTGTCCCTCAGTGTTTTCTGCATTCAGACCAGTACAGCTCTGCTTGCCTGCCTATAAGCTTCACTTAGTCATAATTAAAATCAGTCAACTGCTACTGCTCGCTTGGTGTGTTTCTGCAGTTGGGCCCTCCATCCTGTTCCCCTGTACTCTCAACTGTGACACCTTTACTTAGAGAATATGATGAGATAGCGGATAACAAAGAGAGACGTCTGCGTATGTCTGTTTAGGATGCCCTCAACATCCAGACACAGACATCATAGTCATACAGCACCATCGTGAGCTTTTAAATGCCAGTACGTTTAATATGCAAACAATTCAAATATTCAAATTAGTTACAACAAAGACTCTTTCAATCAGAAGTAGCTCTCTCACCAGTACCAACAAAGAATGTAAAAGACACTGACTGACAATAATTTATTCTCTTATCTCATTAGTCTTTATATAATTTCAGCAAACTACAGTTTCTTTAATCATGTCCAGCATCTCATTGTTTTACTGTGTTTAAACAAGCTTTAATTAATGGCTGACACAGAAAATCACTTTTAATAATGCATGGATAATATGTGTCCAGAACATATGGTATACTTTATTAATATTCAGCATCAATTGTCACATTTTATCTGACAGATCCTTGCAAAAGTAGGCCATTTTGATGTAGAAGCAGATATGAACAAAGTTATGAGTGATTTGTCAGCTTCTGTCTGATATTTAAACATTCATTTATAGCCTTCCAGGAAATAATATGCAGCACTTTCAGAAATCACTGCAATTCTCAGTGAGTAATTGTTAGCACTGATTGACCATATTTCGAATCTAGTAAGTTTCTTCTGTCTACAACAGCTAATTGGATGCATATATCTATATTATAATATATCTATATTGTAAAAGAGACTGGCCTTTTTTTTTTTTTGCCTCACCCCTTCTGGAGTGTACAGTATTGAAATCTGTGCGAATGGCTGTGATTTGCATAAACGTATTTGTGGTGGGGAAGAACAAATCA
>JAMQGT020004352.1:0-30041 GCA_024447675.2 Pterophyllum scalare | reverse complement strand
GACCTCACTTAAACACCGAGCCTGCCTACCCACTCCCTCCGGTCCTCGCTTTTGCCTTTTTTAACCTTTGAGACAGCCGATAGCGAGTTTTCTTTACACAAATTGGCAACAGTGGCCCAGATAAAGGAGGAGGGTTGAATGTAGCTAGCAGTCGCATCCCAGAGCTTTCGTTAAATTTAAGTTATGTAAGATGTTAATGTTTAAGTTATTATTTCATAAAGTTAATTTGTAGTTCTAAACATATTTAGGGTGTTTTTTCTTCACTTTTTGTCTCTCCAAAAATGTTTGTCCTCTCTCCTACAGCCTCAATTACAACTACATGCAAATGACCAATTATGCAAATTAGGTGATGACGTCATTGCTGAAAATTTCCCATATTTTTAAATCCGAAACTTGACAGGTATAGCGTTAATACCATGGACAGTATAAAAGATAGATGTAGCTAACGTGACGTCACCCATTCTTTCTAAAGTCTAAATGTGTTGAAGCCTCGAGATAAGAGTTTTTCTCATTGCATTAATGGATGTGATGAAAAGGGGTGGGTCTAACTCTGCATCCACATGCTTACTGGCCAATGACTTTTGACTGACAATTTAGTAGCCAATGCTTTCAGAAAACCATTTTCCCATACACTTCTACAGGACCAGAAGTCTTTGCAACCACAGCAATCGCCATCTGGTGGCCTTCAGTGAGGGAGGCAGGTGAGGCAGTGCCTCCCCTGTCATCATGACAAGTAAAATACTAACAGTGATAAGAGAAAATACATTTGACCACTTGACTGTTCTATAAAACTGTTTTATAAACTGTTTTCTGACTTATTTCAACACTTTAATGATTAAAATTGCGGAATTTAAGCATCGCCCGTTCAAGCACATGGAAGAAATCCGGGGTGAGCCAGTGCAGTGCTGTGCCTCACCTCTGGTGGCGCTGTGTCGCATACAATAAATGAAGCAGACGGCTGGCGCATGCCCATTGCTGTCTCTCTTTATATAGCCAATATACATGTTTGATTACAAATGTGCTACACATGCTGATGTTCCACAGTCTGTCTAATATACTGAATGAATGTGTGTGACATGTTTTTTCTTTGTAATCAGTCATAAATGCACAGTGAAAATACACAGTGTGAGGCAGAAATTACAGTGCCGCACCTGATAGGGGGCAGTGCTGCCCCATAGGGAGAAGAATATCTTCAAATAAAAGTAAGATAATACATGTTTTATTAATTTATTTATTTAAAAAGAGACACCCCCCCCCTCCAAAAAAAAAAATAGTTTGACCTTACATTAAGTATTTTGTTTTTCTTGCCATCATTGTTGAACAGTATGGAGTTGATTAAAGCATAATTAATCTTTAGCATAATTACAATTGAAATATAAGCTTCTATTTTGGGTTCATACATGTGAACATCCGACTCCTTGTGCCTCACCCGTCACAAACCTCACCGCACGTCACTACTTCAGATATAATGCAGCTTTAAGGCACTTCAGCACTGGCTTCATTTTTCCAACCCAGAAGCTACATGCGGGTGTACGGTTAATGCTGTGCAAGGCTAATCACATCCTCAGTAGAGCTCTACATAGACACAAGTCAGATATCACTAACTCTAATTTGAGTCACTATAGCAAACTATTCCTTCAGTATTATGCTGTTCAGCAACACACAAAGGCCATCTCTTTGACAGAAACTGCCCAATTTATTTTTCACAACTTCACTTTAGAATTTGCTGAACAACAGGAATGAAACACAGCTAGAGAGGGGGAAAAAAAGAGTGATAAAATGATAGCTACAGAAGGAGAGAAACAGAGAAAGAAGAGAGAGGGAGCGGGTCATTAATGTCAGCTATGTAGCTTGCTCATCCTGCCAGCATCTAGCGAGAAAAGGTCAGGCGGTGGAAATGAGACCGCCACTGTTCAACCACGCTTCATTTAGACAATGACCTATAACACTCTGATAATACTTGCCTTAAATCACTTCGCATGGCCAGTTGTCTGCCTTGTCGGTGTGTGTGTTAGTGAGAGTGTGTGTGTGTGTGTCCATCTGGCTTGCTAATGGGGGAAAAATACTGACACAGGCTGTCTGTGACAAGAGAGTTTCCATTGAACAAGTGCTGCCCTGCACCTGCACTGGATCTCTCGTGGTTATGGGAGAAAGACATCTCTCCAGTGTTTTGGTTGGCAAACAAAAGACAACTCCAAGTGTGAAGACTGCTCTGCAGTTGCTTTCTGTTGCCAGGCCAACGTCAATCATCATTTTTGAGAATTACATTTATTTAAGAAATTGTCTTGATTTGGATCAGTGTTTGGCTCCATTTTCTGGCCTGTTTGTTTCTTCTTCTCTTGTTTTCTTCTTTGGTGGCAAACTCCTACTCATCTTAGCACATTTTCACTATCAGCTGTTAATCAGTGGAAAACCATGACATCATTAGTGTGAGTGTGTCCTTTGCTGCTAAACGCACAAAGAGGACAATATACAAACTCACTCATAAAAAGGTGACTGTGGCAGTATTATTACTGGTCGCAGACTGTGTTATGCTTGTGAGCTCAAAAAATATATTATATTCTTCACTGTAATGAATTAGAAATCTGACATACACTATATTACCAAATGTATTCACTTGTCTGCCTTCACACGCATATGAACTTGAGTGACATCCCATTCTTAATCCAGAGGGTTTAATATGATGTCGGCCCACCCTTTGCAGCTATAACAGCTTCGACTCTTCTGGAAAGACTTTCCACAAGGTTTAGGAGTATTTATGGGAATTTTTGACCATTCTTCCAGAAGCACATCTGTGAGGTCAGACACTGATGTTGGATGAGAAGGCCTGGATCACAGTCTCCACTCTAATTACTCCCAAAGGTGTTCTATCAGGTTGAGGTCAGGGCTCTGTGCAGGCCAGTCAAGTTCTGCCACACCAAACTGGCTCATCCAGATCTTTATGGAGCTGCTTTGTGAACTGGTGTGCAGACATGTTGGAACAGGAAGGGGCCATATGGCCGACGTGGATAGCTAGCATCTGTGAATAGAGCTCGCCAATAAATTGTGTGGCCTCACTGAGTGTATATAAATATGGACACAGCCAATGTAATGTCACCCACTGGTTAATAGAGTTCTATTACATATATGAAGCCTCAAGCTGAAACAGCATGTGACGGAGGATCGCAGACTTTCACTCTCATTGGCTAACAACATGTGATTGACAGTTTAGTGACAGAGTCTATAAAATCCTCAGGAAAGTTTACATTTTCCCCTGGACTGCTATACTGCTGGAAACCTTTTAGCAACCACAGGACTCTCCACCTGAGAGCCATTTGAAAAGATGCAGGTTTAAGGGACTTCTGGGTTGGCTTCACTTTACTGACCAGTAAGCTCCATCTGTCTTTTATATACAGTCTATTCAATTCGGCTGACATTATTTGAAGCACATCAAAAAGTCAAACACAACACAGTAACCACACGGAAAAGAATTCTAACAAACAAAATAAACTATATCAAACTGTCAGTGTTAATATGAACATAAATTCATTAAAGAAAATAAAATAAGTACAAATAATATCAATGAAACTTTAACTGACCCCCTTTTTTTTTACTGGCTTTTTAACAGTCCATCACTGCTTTGACTAATATTAGTGATGTAATCTGATGCTAAATCCGTTTGTATCAATGTGAGATCATCCTAATAAGACATCTTCTGTCCTTGACCTATCCTGTACAAAGTCCATATCTTTCATTTTTATGTTTGCCATCCTCATAGGTGCAATTTTCCCGGGTCTGCCACAGATCGTTCTGCTCTCAAACCAGCCTCAGCTGGAATGGGCCACTTTGTATCTGAAAATACCAAGATAACCACACGAAGGCATTTTGCAGAGCTACAAACCTGGAACCAAAACATTTTTAGGACACTAGCTTTTTCGCAAAATCCCATCTATCCTTCTGTCCTGCTGCATCTGTAATGAAACCTTGCAGCTCTGCAGTGTGCAGCCTATATTTGTTGTACGCAGCCCCCCCACCCCCACCCCCTTCCCCTGTTTGCAGTGGTACAACGCGCCAGCTGCATTAAGTGGGCCATTTATACGATGGGGGCAATTCATCTTACAAAGCCGTCTTATTAGACTGTCACTTACACAGTATGAACAGTGCCTTCAAAACACCCCAAGGGATTTATGTTATTTTACTGTGAGAGAAAGAAAACGACACCTAATTGGACTGAGTCATCTCATCTTCTGCAGAATCGAAACAAAAGATTTATTAAAAAAAACCAAAAAAAAAAAACCTAAAAACTAAAATCCTAACTGTGCTTCTCAAGCATGAAGACAATTGGTGCTACTGCTGCTGCCGCTACTTTTGAACTAGTACCCAAAAGAGGCAGGTATCCACGTTCAAATGTTTGGGCCGTGCAGACAGACTGAGCGACAGACAGTAAGGAGAGAGTGGGAGACAGAGAGGTGGAGGAGGAGTGATTGCCTGTCTGTGCTGTGAGGAAAGTAATCTCAGAGCAATCAAGAGGTGGGAGCGGCCGACAGCTCTGCGGTTTGCCTTCTAAAACCACAGGCAGGTAGAGGAAAATCATTAGGCGCCGCTCCTGACCCCATAGGTCACTTTTATTGGACAAACACAGTGCTTTGTATTACCCACGCTGCTGGAGACAGACTGGCAACAGCATGTAACTAAGAATCTGACTAAACAACAACAGGACAGATAAATGCCCCGAATACTTTTTCCTTTCTAAAACAAATTACGTCATGCATGCTAGCCGGCACACTCGTGCGCTTTTTCAAGGTACTTGGCAGGTAATTTGTAGATTTAAGCTGTCGACATCTGTCTGTCTCATCGCCGGCTGCCTCCCTGATGTTGAAATCAGGGCTGTTGCAGAACTACTGAAACTACCTGCAACAAATCAGGTGAAGACATTAAAAGTCAACTAAAGAACCTTGCAGAAGCTAGGTCTGAGGTGATGTCAGCTTGTCACAGATTTCTTGTAAGAGGCCGTCTGCTACAGGCAAAGCCTGCCCAAGAAGTATAACCCACCAGCACCGGGAGCTACCTGACAGTGATTTAGCACTTAGCCAATTACAAGGATGTGGGGTTTTAGGCAGGGGATACCTTAAAGAGAAGGGAACTAAAATAGCTTAGGGACTGGATGAACGAGGGGTTGCATTGAAGGACAGTTTGAGGTAAAAATGGATTCTTTTCAACTATGTCATGCAGACTTACTGGAGAGAAATCCCAGGAGCTGGAATAAAAAAAAAATCTTCTAGGGACACTGATTAAAGTGAGAAACCACTTGTATTCACATATCTGCAAAATTCAACCAAGTATTGTTCCTAATGTTGCAAATATGCTGTGTAAAATTGTGTGACTGTGAATGCATAAATGGTAGCTACAGTCTCACAGGGCTTTCCAAAGAGTGGTAGGCAGCATTTAAGCTCCTGCTTCTGTTGTTTCCCCACATCTGCTATCAGACTGCTTGTTCTCATCACTTAAGATAGCCCCTCTATCACTCTGCCTGTATGCCTGGGCCATTGCTTAAAGCTCTAGAACTTTTGCACAGCACTGAAGGTAGACATTAGTCGTCTCCAGGGGAAAAGGTGCATGACTAAAGGGGACGTAGGGGGCCAAGTTGGTATCCAGCGGTGTCTCTTTAGTGCTGCCATTTCTGATCGACAGTGAAGCTTTTATCGCGCCCCTTGAGTCGGTCTAAATAGAGGCATTTTTATTTAAAAAAAAAAAGAAAGAAAGAAAAGAAAGCTGGCTTTTTGCTCACCTTTAGTATAAAGTACAGAAGGCACTGCAGGGAAAGGAAAGCTGCAGTGGAATTCAGTCCTAGACTGATCAGGGAGCACAGGTAGCTGCAGAGATGGGAAATTAACCACTCGACAATCTGGGCACTAATAGATGTCAAATTCTAAGTGTGCGCGTGTGTCTCAAGAACAGGAATCAGCCAGGTTGTTGCACACTGATCTCTGGATGTTAAAGGGTAATAGGGGTTGATGGCTTACCTGTTAAAACCTAAATGCCTTGTGCAACACTCCTTCCTGTCTTGAGTATTCCAGAAAAACACTATTAAAAAGAGCCCTGAGCTCAGTATCACCCCTTAATACAAACATCTACATGTTTTCAGAGGCAACACCCAGGTCACAGGCTTTTCTTAGACTCTGCTAGTCTGGCAATTTTTTTTTTAAAAGCTCTTCATATTGCACACAGTGTAATTAGTTCTTTGTAATTAGTGCAATTTATTGCTTTGTGTATCCCTTTGAGACAGGAGTACTTGAACACAGAGGTCTTAATTTGCAATATTACACACTGTGTAATTGGGAATTTGTTCCCTCACGTCCCTCTGAGATTCACAGACATGTACACATATAACTAGAGTGGACGGGGGAACGCAGGTTGTGTTTCGGGGATGAGCCGGTGCATCTAGGGAGCTTGTGCCTTTCATCAAATTAGACCTCGGTCCACTTTATTAAAAATCAGCCAATCAGGAGCTTTTCAATTGCCTGCTGGACACTCAAGCTCGGTGCTGTATACTGGTCCTCTAAGCAGGCCAGTGGAGATCAGTGAGGTTTTACTTACTGTAATATCTCCTGTAGCTTCATGGTGCAGAGTGCAGAAATAGTAATAACGAGTAAGAATAATAATGCTCAGCCCCATATGGAACGAGCTATGGTGCCTTATTGGAGGTGATGATATTAAACAGCATTATATGGGCAGGTGACAACGAGGCACAAGCCAATTTCCCTAGATATGAGAAGAAGAAGATTGCATGTGGGATTACCCTGTGTGTGGTCAGGGGGAGGCAGTCGCCACCGCCAGCGACGTTGTCGCCTCTCTCTCCCACTGACTGTTTGCCTTTGAGCCACCGCTTGTCCTCTTCCTCTGCTTCTCCCAGTTTCTGTTTGTCTTTCAGAAGCTCATCCTCCTTCTCCTCCATCTCCCCCTCCTCGTTCTGTTTGCCTTTGCGTGATTTCCGAGGCCGGGTTTTTCCCCAGCTGAGCTCTGGCTCACTGTCGGAGCTGGAGAGGACGATGCGAGCCTGGTCCCTCTCGGTCGCAGGGGGTAGCTGAGACCTGGGTGGCTCTGAGCCAGCAGGGAGAGACAGAAAGATGAAGATTACTCCATTGGCTGCGCAGTGTAATCAGACTTTGAAGAGTTTCATTCCCGAGCAAGATATCCATCATCTGAAGAGTGTGACAGTGTGACAAAATGACTGCTGACATGAAAGTAAAACTCAATATGGCTCATTAATGATGTTATTTGCCATCATAAGTCCTTCACTGACAAGTTTACAGGATGTGATGGTGTAAATGAGCAGACATAAGCAGGGGCGCAGAAGAATGTGTATATTTTCAAGACCTCAGTGCGGACCTATTATGCTCATTTCTAGCTCATTTTTATTCTTGGACTTTAATATCCTTAAATGATTCACATTTCAAAGTGATCCTTATTTATCTTTTACTGGGCCTCAGTGCAGCACCTCATTATATCCACTGTCTGAAACAAGTCATTTTTTTTTTTTTTGCACAGAAACTTGAAGGTTTGACTGATAATGGCTGACAAAAGTTCAGAAAATATGAACAGAAAACTTGTCACAGTAAGTGTCATGATGTTAAACTGACAGGTGTATTTTATTTACTTACTTTTCCTCGGTTTGGCTCTAGCAATGCATAGACAGTAATAATAGAAGGAAATCTGCCAGCACCTGATATCCTGAAACCTTTCAGTGATACAGACATGAAAATACACCAATGAAAAGAGTAATTTTTGGGACCTCCCTGACTTTTACTCTTTTGCCACTATGAGTTCAAAGTAAAGTCCAAAGTCACACTTATTTATCTTATAGTGGGAATGTTGCAGCCACTTAGTTCCTCCTGCTGGGATGTTGGCTCCCTTCCCCTCCCTCCGAGGCACCTTTCTTCTGATTGGCTGGCCCTCATAAACAGAAATAGCTTAATTAAACAGGAAGAACAGCATGTGGGTGGGGCTTGTGTGCCTTAAATAGCCATAAAAGGCAAACCTGCTATTTAACTGTTTCTTAGGTAGCGCTTTTCTACTGTACTTGAGCATTCAAAACTTTTTATACAGCATGCCTCATTCACCCATTCACACTCCGACGGTCGCAAATTGGGGCTCAGTATCTTGCCCAAAGATACTTTGGCATGCAGACTGGAGCAGCCAGGGATTGAACCACCAACCTTACAATTAGTAGGTGACCTGCTCTACCTCCTGAGCCACAGCCACCACATAATTAATGAAAATACGTGAGATGATAAATTCAAGAGTAGGGAAAAAAACCCTGAAGGCTGAACTTTTGGCACACAGTCTAACAGCAAGCAAGTAGTAAGTAGTAAATATTTAAAGTGATGAATTCTAAGTGCACATAAGCGAATGTTTTCAAGTGTGTGCATCTTTTCCTGTTCTAAGTAGTTTATTGCTTGGTGTACAGTGACCATATACTGGAAATATGTCCTACTGGAGATACTTAAAGTCTTTAGATTGTTGCTCAGCAGCCCGTCAGCTGCGATGCAGCGACTCACAGATGGAACACCTGCCAGCCTCCTTTCACCAGCTACTGGATCCAAACAGCCAGCATCATTGGCTGAGAGAGCAAATTATGTTCGTGTCACGTTGTTTTGTTAATTGCTTGCGTGCATCATGTGCAATCAAACCTAAACAAAATAATTGTCAGCGATTGCTGCATCTGTGGCGCGCGCCAGCCGGGTGCAGTGAGCGGTGTTCAAACAGCTGATGATGGCTGAACGCCAACGGCAGAGCTCGCTTTAAAGAGCCAGCTTGAAGCCCGCCCATCAAACTTGTTTTGCGCTTCTGCTCTTAAACCATTCGAGTCATTTTCCATTCATGCAGAATGCTGTAATTCTGTGAAGGTCAAGCAGAAATCTAAGCCACAAAAATGTTAATGAATGCAGAGATTATGTCATCACCATCCACAGACTTCACATTATTTTAAACTGTGCTTTCTGTGCTGCTGTTTATTAGAAAGGTAGCATTAACAGGCAGATTAGCTGCTCAAAGAAGAAACCATAATTATTTATAGTCAAACGTAAATGTCACAGTCAGAACAGAACTTCTTTAAAAAAAAAAAGAAAAAAAAAGTGCTGTACAATTTCCTACTTTCCTAGTTAAATTTAAATCACATCCTTTCACAATATTTGTCAAACTTGAGGTGTGAATTCTAACAAGACAGTAAGTTGCGAGACTTGAGGACGCAGAGGGCTAATTAGTGATCTTGCCTCTTGGTGGCTTGTTTCTTCAAAAGGCCATCCCCTAGTCGGTTTCCTCAAATGCCATCTGAGTCTCTGGGCTCCTGGCCCCACTGCTGCCCCTCTTCACTAACAAGCCGAGCAAGGCCGCAGAGAGACGGCTCAATTTGTGTTAAGCTGTTCCTGCCGAGGAAGATGTTAACTGGAGAATCCTACCGGGCTGCGCCTCCACTTTACCAGTCAATCCCCCCTTATTTTCCCACCCATCAGGAGCCCATTATGTCTCTAGTCGGCTTGATGAGGTTCCAAAATAGAGACTCAAATCTAAAATGCCACACGGAAGGATTCAAAAAGCTCGTGTTCTGACATGTGAGCTAACAGAAGTAGTCGAGTAAAACAGGAAATGCTTTTCATTTCTTCAGTTGGCAGGGGATGAAAAACCGCAGCCTGTAACAGAAGAAGAATGAAACAGAAGGAAAGCAGCTGCTTCACATTGCTGTACAATGTCAGTTAAAGACTCAGCCGGACTTTGTTGTTAAATTCTGTAATTCAGTATTAAAAAAAAAAGGCTAGAGTGCTAGCTGAGAGGCATAGAGAGCCAGGAGATAACCAAATTGCCCTCTCTGTGTGTACATCTCTCACAGTAGGTGCTGAGAGACAAATTGCTGGTCTACCAGTGAAAGAGCTGAAGGACTGAACCATGCCCACGCTCTTGGCCTAAAAAAAGCAGCAAACACAGGAACTCTGCTAATTCACCTTGAAAATAGTTCAACAGAAGCTGCCGGGTTGTTTCCTGGTGCCAAAGCAGCTACAGGAGATGGTATAGATGAACCCCCTGAGACAGCAAACCCTGTCACAAGGAGATAATAATCCATGACAGTTTGATTAAAACCAGGCTTGGATTACTGACGCTACAGCACTACAGTGATTCAATTTGTATCCAATTAATATGAGCTGTTATTGTTTAGCACCTGGAATTAGGTAAATTCCTCTCTCTGTCAGACAGAAGATCATTTTCAATGGATTAAAAAGCAAAAAAAAAAAGAGCCAACATCGCCAGAAAGAATAAACATGAAGATTGTACAGAAAGTATAGCTGCACACAAAAGTTTGCCTCTGAAAATTAAAAAAATATATTAAAGTGCTAAACAAACTTACTCATATAATTGACCAGGCTTTACCTTAGAAGCTGTGGCTAAGCATGGCAGGCTTAAACGATTCAAGTGCTTGGGACTATAATATGATACCTGCTTTCCTCTAGCTTACCAGGGACTTGTCCACAGGTAAGGTTAGGTTTCATTTGAGCCACAAGCTATACAGACACATTTTTAAAAACTTGACTATGTTACAGTTTTAAAAAATTGCATAAACTCATTTTGGAATTTGAGTTTTTCTTGGATTTCTAAAATATCAGAAAATTCGATGTAATGCGGTGAACGTCAACTGGCCCCGATCCACATCCCCAGTGCTAGATGGACCTGGTAATTAGTATGCACCAGGTCATTGCTAACTCATTAGCATTTTATCACATATTCAGCTTTCAGATGCTGTTTTAAGTCTATTTAAATTATGCCATTTATAACAGATGAGCTAAAAACATTAAAAGTCAGCTAGAGAAGGAGTTTTCAGTTAAGCTAACTATTAATTAGCTAACACTAGCTAGCTTACGCTGAAAGCGGGCTAGAGTTTCAATTAATGAGGCACATTAATGAAAAAGTAACCACTTTAGGGCAAAAGAACGGGCTTTAAAACTAAAGTTAACAAAAATAGGCTCTATTTAAGAATATGCAGAATGCAGAGTATGGCACTTATCAAGCTTTTTGCTTGATTAGTACTACTAAGCAATCCCGTTTGAGCACTTAAGCTTCATATAAGAAACAGTCCACGTGGAGGATAAAGATGGAAACCATTAGCTAAAATTCAGTGTTGAGACCATGGGGTCTTATTTGACAAAATTTAGCTGCATTTTGTAAACAATTACCAGCAGAAGGGACTGGAAGTCTGGATATCCACTGCTTACAACAGAGACCTCAAAATCAGCATTGTAGCTGATTGTAGCCAAGATTGGTGACAAGGTGATGTCAGCCTGTCACAGATTTAAGATACAGGCATAGCACACCCAAGCTGTACAGGCAGTAGTGGTGGGCGGATTGATCCAAATATTGATAATATCGATACCAATGTTGGAATTGATATTGATCAATACCAGTGTAATGAGATCAATATTTTAGCTTCAGTTTCTCTCCTGTATGCAGTGCTGCGGTTTCATCAAAGATGCGAGCTGACTGTTTAAGTGCCGCTCCTGTTACAGCACAGAGCAGGCACACTTTGCTCCTCCCCTCCCCGCAGTGTTTTGACGTTATACCGTCATGTGACACGTAACATATTTACTTGGGGAAAAAAGGAATTTGTCAGCAGTCTCAAACTCCTGGACTGAAGGCCACTTCCGGCCCCGCCCCCTACTTCTGGCCTGCGATTTGATGTCAAAAATAAAAGACAATTTGGCTCTTTAAGTTACTTTTTTGACATTTCACTTTTCCCTCCAATTAAGACGAGTTAGCGAAATGTCAACAAAGTAACTTAAAGGGCCAAATTATCTTATATTTTTGACATCAAATTGCAGGTTGGAAGTAGGGGCGGGGCCAGAAGCATAAATGTTTATAACATTGTGGAGTGATAATTTTGTACAGCTTGTTTATTTAAGAAAAAATCCAGAAAATTAGTGAATGAACGGATATTTTTTATTAAATTTTCGTATTATACTTTGTGAACACTACCTGAAAAAAAGGTTTTAATTTGTTCTTGAGTGAACATTTTATACACTTTAAGAAAAAAATCCAGACATCACAATGTATGGGGAAAATTGTTTTGTTACTGTTCTAATGTTTCAGAACAAAAACTTTTATTTTGACAAAGTTTTTTCTATTTATCTATAAACTTTGCCCAATTCTATCCTGATTTTTAACTAATTAATGATCCAAAGGGGGGTTTAAAAAAAAAAAAATCTCACTTCAACTTCATGAAAATTCCTCATAATTATTAAAAAGTATCTGTATCTGTATCTGTATAGGTATCAGTATCGGCGATACTGGCCCTGTATTTACTTGGTATGGGATCGATACCAAATCTTGCAGTATCGCACACCACTAACAGGCAGTACAGCTCACAATCAGAATTCAGAAGAAAGTAGGTTTCTAGGAAAGGAGGGCTTAAAGAGACAAGAGGGGTTGCACTGAGTTGATATAAAAAAAAAAAAGGATTCTTCTTCTAAATTAACAATTATGTAAAACTACTCTAGATGAGACCTGGAATAAAAATCTAGAGCTGGAAATGAGGATAAAACATACCCTTTAAAACCTGTAGTGACACTGATTAATTTAGTTGTGAAATTTAAAAGTGTCAAACGTTACCATTTTCAGTGGTAAATCTACCACGGCAATGTGTTTTGCTTGAATATAAAATCTGACGGATGTAACCACACTAGCTAAAGAGAACACAGGGCTCTGCAAAGGGTGGTAGCCAGATTTTAAGCTCCCGTTTCTCCTGCTTCCCACATCTAGTTTCAATATTTCCCACTGAACAATAACAAAAAAAAAAAGCCTCTCTTGTCCTTCTTATTTCATGCATCTCCTTCTGTTACATTCTGGTACATTTAATTCTAGTCCAAACACCTCACGGTTAAACAGACCAATATCCCTTCTGCTTGCTGACTGCTCTTCCTCTACAGCTGCTGGCTTGTTGCATTTTTGCCATTCTGTGAAAATACACAGTGGAAGTCAAATGCCTGGTATACTTCTTTGCCTTTAAATACAAAGGCCCTGACGTCCTTGTATCATGTGTCAGTATTCTGTGATTCATAGTGTCCTGGCTTTCTTTATAGTATTGTGAAAAAAATGCTGCTCTTGAAGGGATAGCATTTCTCATGTCACACCACAGGCTTCAACCTGATTATTTTCTTACATTTCCACGAGCTGTGGATTGCAGTGCCAAGTTGAGAGATATCTCCATAAATACAGTTGTTATTTTTCAGCGCAGTCTGTCATTTACAAATTTAGCAGGTTGTTAAATTCCCTGTCTAGCAAGCTGACACGACCTGCTGCTGTGAATGCAGAGTGGCGCTTGTGACAAAGAAGAGAGTGTGATTGCTGAATAGTTATCAAGCATCTGCTGCAGCTGAAATGGGGGGGGGTGAATTTTGTTTAAAAAAAAAGTGTGGGTGGGTGAACGTGTGGGTGTGTGTTTTTATGCTGCTCGAAAGCTGAGGTACTGCTTGTTTGTACTGTGTCTTTTAAGTGCACCAGTTCCAATGGACTGAGCTGCAAACAGACCTTCAGCCAATATTTACTGTGTACTTACAGTCACTATAGAGCGAGTGTATATTAGAATACAGAGACTTCAGAGTCATTAATGCAGTGTCAACCTTTTTCTTTAAACACACGCAGAGCTATGTTATAAGGCCTATTTCAATGTCAACATTTTACAGAGGCCTAAAATGCTACTATGCTGCCAAACTAGCTAGGTAAACTTAGACTTAATGTAATGTAATCTAGCAGAAGTGTGTTTCTAATTTTTTTTTTATAAAGCAGGCAGCCAAATGGTATCATCTGTATTAGACTGTAGGTAAAAGATGGACAGTGTACATATAGTAGCCACACCCTAAATCATACAAAACCTGACACTGCCGACAAAAACATGAACTTATGTGGAAACATTTGACTGATGTCATAAACCAAGTGAGAAAGTAGGGTCATTTTTCCTCACAGACTTCCATGCAATCCAAGTTCTTTTTGCAACCGGAGGCATTGCCCCCTGCTGGCCATTAAAACGTATGCCGAGCACGGGCTTCTTTCACACCTGGAGGCTCTGTTTATATATTTTAGAAACATTCAATTCAATTCAATTTTATTTATATAGCACCAAATCACAACAAACAGTCACCTCAAGGCGCTTTGTATTGTGGGTAAAGACCCTACAATAACACAAACATCATCTTGGGACTTCTTGGGGGGGGGGGATTACTTGCCAAGGATTTATTTCGTGGACCAGCAGCCCACCATGGTTACAAAATGTTAAAGCTCAGAAAAACACAGTTTGAATAAATGACACATTTTAATTTTTTTACTTATCCTGTTAAGTTTATTTCTAAACTTTGGACTGAGCTAAGCTAAATGTTTCATGCTGCCCCCAGTCTTTATGTGGCGCTAAGCTAATTGCCCCAGTCTGTATGTGATGCTAAGCTAACTGCACCCAGCTCATCAATCGCGTCTCTTGGTAAGAAAACCAACGAGCACTTTCTGCTCCCCCAAATAAAACCATACCCTCTCACTGGATTCAAAAGCAAAATAGCTTTTGATGTTAGATGTGGTCTTTATAATTACTGCTCTCCAACTAATAATTTTGACTTCAACATCAAGTATAAAAGGCTTTATTTGACAGTATTGTGCTCCACTACCTCACTGAGTTGGCAGTCTGGAAGGCCAGAGGTTACGCGCACATGGAAATTACTTTCTATGAGTCATCTGGATACGTAACTATTCTGATATTCAGATTAAACTTGTCACTTTTTTTTTAAAAGTTTAATAATTAAAAGTAATTTTATGAACTACTGCAGATGTGGTGTTGCGCAGTTAAAAACACTTGATTAAAATGGACCCATTATGCTCATGTCTAATTTCCTATTTTTACTCTTGGACTCTCCTAGAATAGCTTTGCATGATTCATAGATTAAAATTATATTGTACTGGCCCTTGTTGATATCGTGTTCCTTTAAACCTGCTTTTTTTTGATTGGCTGCCCCTTGCAAACAAACATTTGGAGCAGCATGTGGGTGGGGCTTTTCTGTTCAAAGCCTCAGCTGTGTGCCTAAGATGACCATATTAGGGATATCCACTCTCTCTGACATCATACAGATCCAAGAGTAGAAAAAAAATGTACTCTGAGCATGGCTCATGGGGATTACTGGCACATATTCTGACCTCATTATTTAAAAGTTTGCCTGTGCTTAGCATCCACCACTGTAACAGTATATATATGACAGAAAATAAGGACAAGAGCAGTAGGCTTCAGTGTGTGAACAGGCAGTGGAATCTGTCTTGATAAAGCAATCAGTATGTACCACCTTAACCTGCCATATAGTAGCATATGCTCGTATAATACTTTTCCAGGAAGAATTATGCGTCCTGCATTAACAAAAGCTTTAAACTCATATTATCTAAACATTACAGCTGTTAAATAGATCCATGAAGGGAAATTCCCTCCCCCCTAAATCATCTCTAGACTGATCTGATGCATCTCAGACATCTAAAGAGCATGGACCTGCAGTGCAGTGTGCCAGGTCATAACGACTTCCCTCCCCTCTTCTTTGCAAGATACAATCATAGGCTGTCAGAGATATCAGCTCGAGCCGGCTCAACTTTTCCCAACTTTGTGTGAGAGGTTTGCAGCAATAGTAGGCGCCTGTTCGTCTCTCTCTCAGCTTGACAGGTGAGAATTATACTGTGTCCTTGTCATCTGCACAGAAAGAGAGAGGGAGGGAGAGGAGGAGAGAGAGACAGACAATATTCTCTGAGCAGTGCTATTTCAGACTCTCGGAAGTCTGCCTCCATCTTTTGCTATCTCGCATCTCCATCTGGTGAAATCTGTAATGCTGTTCAAAAGCATTATGTCAACAGACTGCCACGATTGATATTGACAGGAAGGAAAATAAAGCAATGAATGGATTTCAGCTTCAGGTGCTTCATTTTAGACAAGAGATGGTGGAAGTGTGTGCGTTTTCTTATTGAAATTCAGTTTGACTTGCAATCAAGTTTGTGAATTTAATTAAAAAAAAGAAAAAGAGAGGAACACACAGGCAGACACAAACAGCAGGTTGGGGGTGGGGTTGGTGGTGGCGATGGGGAGGTGGTGATATCAGATAATTAGATATTATTTGTTCCTTAATCTTACCTGAACTGACAGCAGAGGAAGAGCGCGGGAACTCGCACATCTCACAGTAAGGCAACAGGCTGCTGTTGGAGTAGGTGCAGGCCCCGCAGCTCCACATCGATGCAGCATCAGGCTCAGACAGCTGAGCCGCCAAGGAGATCATGCTGCCAGGGCTGCTCGAGCTGATCCCCCCGCCGTCGACCTCCGCTTCCCCCAGATCGAGACCTGGGGCTCGGTTTGGGCTGCGGTGTCCGCAGCCTTTTCAGCTGTGGGGAGAAATCCTGGTCGGGCATACTGGAGGTTTGGGAGCACGACTTCTCTTTGCTCTCCTCGCTGCTTTCTAAGTATGCTCCGCTGCCAGCTGGCATGGCAGCCGTCTCCGTGGAGATGCAGGGACTTTCTTCATCTTCTGTTCTCTTCCTCTTTGTCTTGCCAGCACGTGGGGAGAAGAAGGAACGGATGTCGTGCTGCTTTTCTTTCTCAAACTATAAAAAAAAAAAGCAACCTCAAGTTAGTTGTTGTCTGTATAGCACACAATTTTCCATCAACCTGTAAAGTGACATAGCCACCATGACACAAATCTCCCTTTTTGTTATCACCACCAAAGACAGTCATTTCATCCTTTGAGCTGCATACAAAGCAACACCCTGGTAAAGCACAAAAGAATATCAAAAAACACATAATGACTAATGATGATCACAAAACTCATTCAGCTCTCTGAACATTAGTAATATAGTTTAAAAAAAAAAACTTGCTACAAATACAAAATGTTCTGATGCTGATCACAAATTTTGCACAGTTCTTTCAGTGGGACATAATTCATAAATCCATCACGATATAAAGGCTCTAATTTTTCTTCAAGTCATTATAGCCATTAAATAATGATCCTAGAAGTGCCATGTGTCTATCTATTAAAAAATAAGCATGACACATTTAAACCAATTTGGCTGCAACATTAAAACCACTGACAAGTGAAATTGAAACATTCTAACATGTGACACCACACACTGCTTCCAGCAGCCGGAGCAGAGTTTAGTCACCGACAGTCAGAGAGGAGCACAGACCTAACGACTAAGTCATTAACTAGTGCTAATGAGTGCACATTCTGCTGCAAATGATCAATAAAGAGCAAATATCTACTCATAATATGATTCTTCCAGAGACTGTGCGTCAAAATGTTTCACAATAAAAGTCAGTGACAGTGACATCATCCACACACTACATGTCTCTGTCTGCTGACACAGCTGAGCCCAGCTCGAGCAGACCCAGTCTGAATGGGCTCGGTCAGTTCGCACGTCCAAATCGCATTCACAGGAGCGGTGATTCCCCACTGGTGGTGGCCAATTTCAGACGAATTACACATCCTGTTGCAGTGCAAACATTTTTCAGGAATGCTTTCAGGACCTTGACAAAGAGTTCAAGGTGCTGACTTGGCCTCCAAATCTCCGATTTGTCCAATCCACGCAGGGCACAATCCCGCAGGACTTTAAGGATCTGCTGCTTAATGTCTTGGTGCCTGATACCACTTGACACGGTCAAAGGTCTTCAGGAGTCTGTGCTTTTTAGAGCTCACACGGCAGCACGGTGGGAGGTTACACAATATTAGACATGTGGTTTTAATGTTGTGGCTGACTGGTGGACTGTAAAGTTTACACCTCTATGTGCACAGTTTCTTTTACACTTTCACTATAATCACAGTAAACATGAAAATCTGAACTCAGCACACATCTTCCAATTCTTACAAACATTCACAGATCTGACTACACACTCACACTTTCACAACTCTCGACACACAGTTTCAAATGATATGATAAGACCACAATAAGAAGTCCCGATGCAGGGCTTCATTAATCGCCACTCGAGAGATGAGTGACAGAATTCTCTTCCAAGGTCCTCATGCAGTTTTCTTTATGACAGCAACTAGGAAATGTAACTTTCCTATATCACGGCATCCTTAGATATGAAGAGATGCAGTGAAGGTTTCCTGCTGACTCACATGAGTAAAGAAGACATCATTTTGGGCATTTTCCGCACTTCCCTCCTGCGGCAGCACCATCTCACTTGGCGTCCACGCATCAGCAAAGTTGAGGAATTCCCACTTGTCCTTGTCGCCTTCGTCGGCCTTCAGGTATTCCTTCCTTCCATTTAGAGTACTGCCAGTCACAGTTTCCTGAAACGCAAAGGACACTCTGGTCTAACTTCACTTTTAGTTCACAGTTAGGTCCAGAAATTTATAGATTTTAAACAAAATCAATTCATTGTCGATCTGTACAGTGAGACGCTGTCCAGTTTTTGCTTTTGGCTGAATTTGAGCAAATTATATAAACTCGGTACATGTCATTCAGCTGCTTCTGCCTTCTGTGAATACCACCAGCCCAGTGCCACTGGAAGCCATGCATGCCCCATGCACACACTGTGTTTCACGGATGATCATGAGCAATTCCAGGCCTACTTCATACTTTTTCCCCTTCTTGTTATTTCTCATACAGCTTGATGCTTTTACCTTGCGGTGGACCCTGCGTATTACTTCTTAGGAGGCACTCTCTATTATAGACTTGGATAATGACATGACTGCCTCTCACAAAGTGTTTTTCACATGGTTGGATGTTGTAAAAGAGTTTTTCCCTCCACCATGGAAAGGATCCTGCAATCATTCACCACTGTTGTCTTCTGTGGACATCCAGACCTTTTTTATGTTGACAAGCTCACTAGTGTGTGTGTATGTGTTTATCTAAGATCTATTACGGTGGTGCACAAAAGCAAAATCATAAAGATTGGACACTGCCCCCAAATTTCCCGACCTTAGTATGTAAGTAAGCATTTTCTTCAGAGTAGAACATCATGTTAAAAGTTAGTCCCAGTTTCATGTGGATGTAGGAGAGTGTTTTTGTGCCCAACATGCATTTGTGATCTGAAGCCTTGAACCCTCCACACAGAGCAAACTTTACAGTGAAGTAGGACACATCCTGTCCTGTCCAGAAACTTCTGAATGACTCTTAAAACATATCCGGTGGGGAGCTGTGATTGCATATGTTAGCATAGCGCCATTAAAAAAGACTGAAGAGCCTAATCAGTGCAAAGAGCAGTAAGGGTGACTTATCATTCAAATTTAATATGACATCAATGAAATCATAAGCAGCTTTGCATAAATTTCTCCCACTTTGCTGCCATAATGTCACCCGTAGTACCTTCCTGTTGAGCATGGACCACATGACGGTGTCAAAGGTGCCCTTAGCAATGAGATAGTGCACATTGACGGAGGACGTCTGCCCGATGCGGTGAGCACGATCTTCAGCCTGCTTGATGTGACCGGGGTTCCAGTAGAGTTCGGCAAACACCACGTGGCTGGCAGCGGTGAAGGTCAAACCCTGGAGAGGACACACACACCCACCCACACACCACATGTCTATTTCAGAGTATAAAATACCCGGTTCAACCGCCCTTGAAAATGGAACAATCCAGTCCGACTGAATGAAATTTAATTTGCTGAAATCCTTTTTAATAGCACAATATTATCAGCTAATTGCCATGTAAGGGTTTCAAGCACCCACTTCTTTTGATTGGAATGCATAACATTTCTGTACATACTTGGTCACTCAGAATAATGGAGGTCAATGAGTTTATTAATAAGACTAGAACACATTTCGAATATTCATTTCTACTTGCACAAACCTCATCATACTGAGATTCACAACAGCCAGTGCAAACTATAATTATCCCTAATATGCAAAAATGACTCAATTTAGTCTATATTCTATTGCACTGCAGGGCCTTTTATTTCCCTTGTTGTGCAGGCAGTGCTTAAATACTCTGCTGTTGCAATTTAAAGCCTCAAAAACTTAAGTTGTGCTCAGTGTTTACAGCTGTGAAAATGTTTGTGATGCAGTATTCTTTCAAGGTGAGTTAAGATTTGTAAGTTTAAAAAAAAAAAAAAGTTTTAGACTCTTATACAGTTTTGTGTGCACGTACCTGTCCAGCCGCCAGGATGCTGAGGATGGCCACTCGGGTTTCCGGGTCACTCTGGAATTTGTGGACCAACTGGATTCGCTCTGATGACGGCACGCTGCCATCAATTCGGATATAACCGGCCTGTCAGAGTGAAATCAAGATGCCAGCGTTTGACTTTCAAAATAAAAAAGGTGGCAGTTGAGCAAATAATGCTAAATAATACAATCATGTGCAACAGCTTTACAGCTGTAATCTTTCTAATCAGGAGTCACTGCTCCGATCTATTCTGTCTCCAACTGAAGCACACAGCTATTTTCACAAAGAAGCTCTGAGGGGGAAAAAAAAAGCCACACAAAGTTACCAACCAGCTAGTAAACTGAACAAAATGTAGCTAAAGAGAATCTACTTCCCTCAAGAGAGAGCAGAGCATCCAACAGAAGAGTCAATACTGGACGTGCTTTATAATGAGGTAAAAGCCACTAAATCAGCATTAATCAACATTAATATCAGCCTTTAGAAGCTCCTCGTCAGACCTGACCATGGTCATAGCAAATCTGTTGACTTGAGCATGGAACTGGTTATGAAGAAAAGCTTTTATGTGTCACAGAACGTGCATGTTAATCTCAAGCAGCAGTTTAAGCTGAAACGTGGAGCCAGTATGGAAGCACTGCATTTCTTTATAAGGCTCCAAGACAGTCAATCCCATAGACTTCCATGTTAAAATAAACTTAACAGCAGAAATGACCCCGTTTACAGACTGGTACAAGAAAACAGTTTTGGTCTCTTCAGTTAATGTCCACGTTCATAACAGCTGTGCGGCACTTTTTATATAAATCTAAAGCTTAAATGACATTAAGGCTCAAAGTTGGGCATGGACATGGCAGCTTTGACTGACAGGTGGTGTCAGTTCAGCATTCCCACGTGCTGCTGTACATTTTGTTTAGAGCTCGGCCTATTTATCAGCGGTCCGATATTAATGGCTGATGAACAAAAATTAAAAAATTGAAGCAGGTGGGAGAAGACACTTCAACCACGTTATGGGTGTTGATGCTGCACAGTCTGTCCACCAGAGGAGACGCAACTGCAGCTTCCATGTTGGCAACTCATGTTTAGTATGCCAGTAACACGACAACCAGCTGAGCAGAGCTGGGCAGAGCATAAATGAGTAAATACTACACATAACACACGTTATATCACGATATCAGCATTGGTCTTAAGATTCTTGATCGGCCGAGCTCTGTTTTGTTTTCAGCTTGTTTTTAGGAAGCCACAATTAGCATCCATTTTAATGTGGTTTAAAGGAGAAACAGGATGGTGACAGTCACAATGCAAAACTCAGCCTTTAAATCAGCAGTCCACAGACCAATGGGTGCTGACATGTTGGCAACGACCACCTCATACACACAGTGCACGCTTATTATCCGTACCGCTCTTCTTTATCCAGACATATCTGAAAAAGGATCGGGCTAGAAAACAGGACGAGGTGCAGTGCGTGTGGCTGTTTGTGGTTACACTGAGTGAAATAAAGCTTCAAACTATGAGAGGAATATTGTTTGCCTGTAAAAGGGTGGTGCAGATTTGTGCCTGGAACATTGAAGGAGTGATAGCATTTCATTAACCCGTATTCTCAGGTTCCTGCGGACATTTCAATGAGAGAAATGTGAATGAGTACACCGTCAAAGACATCAGCAGGGGAGCTCCAGTCAGTTAGAGAAAACGAGAACACCACTAATGACCCACAATTTTTTTGTAACATAGTCTGAAACACCAAACAAAGGGAACGGGCGGCTGCCATGTTTATTAAACCCGAGCTCGACCTTCACTGAGCTGCTGAGGTGCTGCGGTGACCTCACTCTTTTGATTTGGGGCCATTTGTCCTGCAGAGCTGCGCTGCGGCTGACGGTGGGATTGTGTGCTCGTACTGTGGCGCTCCCACATGTGAATGTAACTGTAACCATGAATATGAAGGAGAAGCTTGCTGAGAAGGAACACAGAGGTCTGTTTGGCTTTTCCCAGAAAAATAAAAAAGGTCAAATAGATGTGCTCATAGAGAACGAGCAGGGATAAACAACATCTCAAGGCCATTAAACAAAGCTGTTTATTAGTATCAAAAAATCCCCCAAAAACAAACAAAAACATAAATTCAGGTTAAAAACTTCAAACCAGTTTGACACCAGGTGAGGAATGAGAGCGTGTGGAGCACAAAAAACAGTGACAACACTGTAATTGGAGCATAGTCGCTCGTCCCTGCCAAGCTCCTCATCACAGTGCGTCGCTTGTCGTTCCTTTTTTAGCTCATTTCTGTTAATTAGTGAGTGCGAATGCACCACGGAGTGAGCGTCTCAAGGAGGAATGTGTTATCACACGTTGCACCGCTACACTGCATTCAGCCGACACCTCCTCGACCCCAGCGACACACACAAGCGTGCGCACACACATCCGTAGACACACACTTGAACTTTCACAGGTTGGCGTTGCCGAGCTAAGAGATATCGTTTGCTTGTGATGACTTGAGAAAAAAAAAACAAAAAAACAACTTATTTGTGGAAGCAAAGTTTACTTTCTAAGAGAGCAAAAGAAGAGCTTTCTTCAAGAATTTAGAAAGTGCAAAGCATCTTATTGTATAAACTTATTGGCTAATTAGAGAATGAATGTAACTTATAAGATGCAGATTCATATAATTCATGACTAGCAACATGTAACATGCAACATGTACTGTAAGTACAAGCCCAACCAGCTCAGCTCAGAGCTTAACACCCCTTCAAAGGCAATGATGGCTATGACAAGGATTTGACTTACAAACACAGTGGGACTATGGATGAAGGAATAAAACTAAAGCATGGGGCCAATTACCTCTGGTAAGCCAGGAAGGAGGTGTGAAATATGAATACAATCCACCCATTTAGCACTTCCACATTACACTTAATAAGCAATTGAGGTCTGTGTGGCCAGAAAAAATCTTAAATAGAAATGACAAGAATGAGCATTTGTTCTAAAATTAGGTATCAAGCATATAAAAACAGTGCTTTTCTTACACGGTGACTGATGTGCAGGAATCGCTGAAATTCAAGCTCATTTTAAAGCACTTCTCAGAGAAGCCAGACTAAAGCTTTTTAGGAGTAGAAAGGCTCAGTGAAGAGAAACCTTACTCTCTGACTGGTAATGGCTGACAAAAGTTCAGACAATATGAATGGAAAAAGTGTTGCAGACAGTGTCAGGATGTTAGGCTGAAAGGTGTGTTTTATTCACACACATTTTCCTGGTTTTGCTCCCAACAATGTACAGACAGTAATACATAAAGAAACCTGCTAGATACAACATATAGTGAAACCTATCACTGACGGGTAAAAATTAGATTTAAAGCAGACACTCATTCAGAAAACCTGCTAACTTTGAGCCTTTTTGCCACCGTGAGAGTAAAGTGAACCCATCATCCTTATTTCCAGGTCCTTTCTTATTCTTGAACTCTACTACAACAGCTTTACATGAATTACGGTTCAAAATAATCCTTATTTTATACTGGACCTGTGTGCTAATAACTGGTAATGGACTAGTTCTTATACAGCACAAAGCACGCAAAGCACTCAATACAACATGTCTAATTCACCCATTCATACAAGTACTTTCTTTTATGCCTAAGTGCTTTCTATCCAACACTCACACACATTCACACTGAACACATCGGGAGCAACTCGAGGTTCAGTATCTTCCCGTAGGAAGTAGGTGAGCTGCTCTACCTGCTTTTCTTTGACTGGCTCCCCATCACAAACAGAATGTTTGAATAGCAGGTGATAGGGACAGAAGTCCCACATTTTTCATATGAACTCAATTTTAGTTGCAAATACTTTCTCAATCATTTCACAGTGATTAAAAATAGGTTCTTTTCTTTTCTATGTTTTGATGGCAATGGGATGCTCTGGGAAATATATTGTACTTCCTGATCTTGCTGTCTGTCATTTATGGAAATGGGAACAAACCTGCCGACGCCAGCTCTGCAGTCATTTGTTTGTCGGCAAGTGTCTTATAATAATGATAAAGTTCTGACGGGTGAGTCGTTTGTTTTTATGTTTTTGTGAAGGATTGAAACATTGTTACCACTTTTAGGCTGAAAATATGCATTCATACTGTAATATGTGTGTGATATGTCTAGAAGTTGGTTCTTTTAATGAGTGTGCTTGATTGTTAATGGTGACCCATAGGTTCATGGGCTTGTCTTGTTTGCTCCAAGCTTACAGACATTGCATCTGTCTTTATGTTGCTTTAGTAAGGCTAAATCTTTTTTGGGCTTATGGTAGCTGAACTGATGAAGATAGTGTGAGTTTATACTATAAACTTAGCATAAGCTTAAACAAATGTGTCCATTTCCCCAACCTGGGCTGCTGTTGCTGTCCATGGTGCTGATCAAAAACTGGAATGATGCTGTTGATATGACCAATTATTGCTATTTATTCTTTTTCACTTACACTGTGTGTGAGACTGTGTAAAAGTGTGTGTGTGTGTGTGTGTGTGTGTGTGTGTGTGTGTGGTGTGTGTGGTGGGGTGTCCTGAATTAGAATTCCTCCATGTATTTCCAAACCTGAGCTAGCAGCTTTTAGAATTTCAAATAATTCACACCCCTCTTGCCGGTGTTGCTACATATCCTACAGGTGCTACCGCATCCATGTTGCTTACTGCCCCTTTAACACACTTTCAAAGCTCCAGTTGCCCGTGGAGTGCCCGAGGTTACCTTGGCCTCGATGACAGCCTCAGTGCAGGCCTGCAGCATGGTGAGGTGGTGGGCGAACACCAGGAACTTCAGCTGCTCTGCCTCCAGCATCATCTTAATGTAGTCCTTCACAGCTCCCGCCTGGCCACACACACACACACACACACACACACACACACACACACACACACACACAAATAGACACAGATGAAAGAGAGCTACTGAATCCATCACTTCACCAGTCGACCACACACAGAGGAAGCGGCGAGATCAGTGAAGAAGTCAATTAATCACCGCGGCATCCTTTCTGTGTGATCGATTCTCTATTGAATGCCAGGGATCCAGACTTTAAAAGAAGAGAGCACACAGAGTGACTGGGGTGCATTTGTCAGCTCGGAGATACCAAGAGTCAAATCAATAACGCACAACTAGGCTTATGGTTGGTGTGTCTGTTATTCTTCTATTCTTTTAATTTTTTTTTGTAATGCAAAACAAGGAAACTCACCCTAACCCAAGATTTACAAACTAAAACTACATAGAAACTTTTATTTGTATCTGTTCTTTAAATCTACATGTGACATATTGCCAAAATTAATAGAGCATAATTGGTTGATTGATAGCATCAGCTGATATTTGCCTATCACCAATATATGTGGACTGGTGTATATATCATCCAGTATGCGCAGATAAGACTTTTTGCTTAAGGGATAATTTAATTGCAAAGTCAGATTTTGTGCATTAATGATGAAGCAGTGATACTAAGAAGTCTATTAACAGCTTTTTTTTTTTTTTTTTTAGGTCATAGCACTTTTCCAGTGTTACTGACCACCACTCAAAGGTTTTTTTTTAAAACTTTCACAGACACATTATTATTTCCTAATAATGTAGCTATCACACTGTATTTGACTGGGCTGATATTTTAGGAGATCTTATATATGAATGCATTCAGGACTTGCAAACACTCCCAGAAAGAATTATTACCTGCCAAAGTGACAGCTGCAGCCCAGAATTAATGCAGGAACTAAAAGTTTCCGCTCAAACTATTTCATTCTGAAGTTGCTGCTTGTTTTACTTCTTGCATAACCACGTTTTTTTTTTTTTCCCCTTCATGCCGGGCTTTTGATTTATGAAGTCAAATGGTAACAATGCTTTAAAAACATCACAGTCCAAGTTTAATACACTCCTGCTTGTTTTCTGCTGAAGGCTCTGACCTTGATTGACAGTGTGAAGCTAACAATCTAAAAAGAAAGCAGCACAGTGAGGTAACTGTAGCCCGCAGGTATCTGTATCTATCATTTCACTGTGCGCTGCTGCCCAGCGATCACACTGTGATGGCTGTGGCCGCTCCCGCTACCTTCTGCAAGAGCTATATGAGCGTGTCATTGAGCACCCGCGCTTGGCTCATTTCAGAGCCCCGGGCCAAAAAGCAGCCAAGAATAGCACCAACTAGTGAGAAATCCTGAGGTTTGATTTGAGTCAAACAGATCCCTTACTAGACGGTTTTGGAGACAGGCCCTTTCACAGTGGTGTGAAGCCCACCCTATAATCTCCACACCTCCTGCAAGCTGACAACCTCTGCAGCCATCACACACCTGCTCTGATGGGAGGACCTCTGCTTCGCCTTGCTGATAATTAGCCGATGCGCCTGATAATGAATCTCTCCACCAAGCCTGCCGACCCTGTTCTGATCTGGGGGGTCCTCATTACTGATGGCTTGGCTTCGCCGGCTTCCTTCCGCTGAGTTTAATTAGTGCACAAACTTCTCGGCTGTCTGAAGCGGCCCGTTAGCTTGCTTTAAAGTCCAGCATCAGAGCTGTCCTCTCTGGGTAATTGGGAGCAGATGCTTGGCGGGTAAAGCAACAAAAATACCCCAAAGGCGTTTGGCAGCTTCGTCGCCAGGCGGACTGGCAGGCAGGCAGGGGCCATGATGCTTGTCAGAGTGACATAGATGTGTGAATCTATCATACCATTCCACCCCTCCTGATGATCCAAAAAGAAGAAAGAGAGCTTCTTCTTTTTTCGGAAGTAGAGAAAGTGTGTCTGACTCTGTGAACCAATAGGCGAGGAAATGAGACTAGGCCGGCAGTATTGGCTTTGAGGTGGGAGAGTGGGTTGGTGTGGGGTGTGGGGGGGCTTTGTAATGAAAGAAGGTCCAGTGTTAGGCTAAACTGAGCAGAAATCCAATCAGCAAACAACACCAAGCGCAAAAAAGATCCAAGCTTGGAGGCAGCCTGAGCGGGTAGCGTGTCGCTGATTGCATTCAGTGGTTATCTCCGCTCTTCGTTAACCTCGGGGCCATACTCCTCATGGCTGAGGGCACTGGGCTAATTGAGAGGAATGCCGGCCCTCGAACATGGTGGATGATTGGAGAGGGATACTATATCTGGTGGAACTGTTTACTCAACTACAAATCTAAGAGACTAGGGAACTGCTTGTTCTCTTAGTAAGAGGCTAGAAGCAGAGCAGAGGTTGAACGCTGTATTAGTGTAAAAATGCTCCCACTGACGATCAGGAAATGTTAGATTCTCAGCACCAGTTGCTCTGACCCCAGCCTTCTTTAGACTGAATGCCACCTTCCCATATTGCTCTCATTAAAAAGAAAAAGAAGTCACTTCAGAGAGCTGACTGAGTTTCCATAGCAACAACATCACAGAGATGCTATTTTAGTCCAGTGTGTAACTTTGATATAAAGGGTAATCATGCCAGGCTGGACGCAACAAAATAATACCTCAGTTATAACTCCCTACTTTGTCTAAGTGCTTTCACTGGCGACCATTAGGTTCTGTTACCATGGCAATGATTTTCCCATGAGATCTCACTGAGTGGTTGGCCAAGCGCTCTGAGAATGATGCTGTGCCATCAATTCAACATTTCCTGAAACATGAAAATGAATTTAAAAAAAAACAACATTCACTGGTTAATTCTTCAGCTATTTGAATGGCTCTGGATGATATATGCAGTCTGTTACTTATCACACATTGAAGGTTAAAGTGAACAAATTAGGCATTTTTTTAAATTTTCTGTTTTAGAGATATGCTGTTACAGTGGTAGATGCTCACATTAAACAAAGCATCAAATTATGAGGTCAGCTTATCTTCAAGTAATACTACAAGTAGTAATGGTATTTTGCAGTTTTTTTTCTACTCCTGGATCTGTATGATGTCACTGAGAACAGATACACCAACATGGTCATTATGAGCACAGAAGCCCCACCCAAAAGTTGGACGTGACTTCTTTTTATGAGGTGTGGCAAATCAGAGGAAAGTCACCTTAAAGATAGAGGAAAGGTTGACAACTCCACAGTCACACTGAGGAAAATTATTGCGACTGTGGAAAGAACAACCATTTCTTTGCCTTTGAAACAGTTACTTTGGAGACGGGGACTCTCTCACTGCAGATCACAGTGTCGTCTGCAAATATCATAGTCCACAGAGACTCCTGCCTGACCTCATCTGTCAGCCTGTCCATCACCATAGCAAACAAGAAGGAGCTCAGAGCAGATCCTGATGTAATCCCACCCCCACCTTCAACCCATCTGTCACTCCTACCAAACACCTCACCACTGTCTTGCTGTCCTCATCCATGTCCTGCACCACCCTCACACACTTCTCTGCCATGACATCCTCATGCAGTACGCACAGTTCCTCTCTTGGCACCCTATCATCTGTTTTCTCTATTTCCACAAAGATACAGTGCAGCTCATTCTGACCTTTCCTGTACTTCTCCATCAACACTCTCAAAGCAAACGTCACATATGTAGAGCTCTTTCTCAGCGTGAAGCCAAACTGCTGCTCACTGATCCTCACTTCTCTTCTTAACTTAGCTTCAACAGCTCTTTCCCATACCTTCATGGTGTGGCTCATCAGCTTTATCTCTCTGTAGCTGCTGCAGCTCTGCACATCACCCTTGTTTTAGAAAATTGGTACCAGTACACTTATTGTCCATTCCCCAGACACCCTCTCTCCTCGCATTTTAATCCCTTCACAGGTACGTCATCTGGACCAGCCACCTTTGCCCTCTTCCTCCTCCTCATAGCTGCCCTCACTTCCTCCTTATTAATCTTCTGCACATCCTGATTCACTAACAGCCCTCCATCCATCCTCCTCTCTCTCTCATTTTCTTCATTTATCAGCTCCTCAAAGTACTCCTTCCAGCTTCTCAACACTCTATCGTCACTCGTTAGTACATTTCCCATCTGTCCTTAATCACCTTAACCTGCTGCACATCCTTTCCAGCTCCATCTCTCTGCCTAGCCAATCATTACAAGTCCTTTTTTCCTTCCTTACCATCTGGCCTCACATACAGCTTACTGTAAGTCTTTGTTGTATACCTAGCCTCCCAGAACTCCTGTCTATTTTCTTCATTTCCCTTTGACTTCCAGCTTCAAACTCATGATGCTGTCTGACACTTTTTTCACCTCCACAATACTAATCACATACTCTTCCTTCACGATTATCCCTTCTCTATTTCTCTTCCTATCTACACCATAGCAGGACAGGTTGAATCCCCCTCCAGTGCTGCTGGTCTTCCTTCTCTTCCACATCATCTCCTGCACACACAGTTCATCTACCTTCCTTCTCTCCATCACATCAGTTAGCTCTCTTCCTTTACCAGTTCAAGTCCCTACATTTGGAGTCCTTACTCTCACCTCTACACTCCTTCCCTTCCTTCTCTCTCGGTGCCTCCTAACACATCTTCCCTCTTTCTTCTTCCTTTGTCTTTGGCCAACAGTAGCATAATTTCCACTGGCACCTTGTTGGCTAACAGCACCAAAGGCAGTTATTAACCTGGGTCCCAGATCAATCCACTATGGAAATCTCATTCTTTCTGATCCACATGTTTGATTTGGCCAAGATTTTATGCTAGATGCCCATCCTAATGTAGCCCTCTTGCACTAGGACTAGAAATTCACCGGCTTGGGGGCCCCCATGGCTGGGTTGGACTGCTTTACTTCCTAAAAGCTGGTATCATAATTGGGCCAAAAATTCAGCATCACCTTAACAGCAGAATAAAAACTGAGTTTTCTCTGGAATGGTTACAGGGGCTCGAGGCGACTGTTGTGATTTGGTGCTATATAATTAAAACTGAATTGAATTTAATAGAAATAGGCAACAATGTCTACTAAGTAATTTGAAACAACCTTAGCACCATTTTAGTGATTTCTGTTATTCCATGTTCATTACTGTGCATGCCCAAGAATGAACTTTTATCAATTCCAGTTTCCTTTATATACACTGCTCAAAA
>JAMQGT020004351.1:0-28731 GCA_024447675.2 Pterophyllum scalare | reverse complement strand
GTTGATGGAGGTGGTGGAAGCAGTAAGGAGGGGGGAGGAGGCGGCTAGGTCGTTGGGTAGAGAGACTCCATCAATTGTGGTTGTGGCTGCTGTGGTTGCGACCATGGTGACAGTTTCTCCTCCTGGGAGTGTGACACCAGCGCCACCTGGCGCAGCAGAGAGCATGTTCTGTGAGTTTGCTGCCGTTTCATCCTGCTGCGTCTCCATGTTTAGCATCCCCGGAGGAACAATGACCACGCTGTCATCGGAGTCGCTTGCCAACGAGATCTCTACATCTTCTGCTTCCTCTTTGCCAAAGCGTACAAACACGGGTCTTTGCCCCTCCGGAGGGCCCAGCCCTGCAGGGTCTGGCTGGTGGTGAGCGTGCGGGGACAGAATCATGTCTCCTGTGGTGGGGCCCTGGCCTGGCAGTCCTGGAACCAGGGAGAGGTGGTTCTCAAAAGAGCCCAGCAGGGTAGGAGGGCCCAGGCTGAGAGAGTGACGGGAGGGGAAAGGAGGACCAGGGGCAGGACCTCCAAGGAGGGTCGGCAAAGTTAGTCCAGGGGCAGAACCCTGGGAGGAGGGGAGGACTGTAGTCGTGGAGGTAGGTTTTATGGTGAGGGGTGGTAAGGGAAGGGCGATGGAGGGAGTGCGGGGATGAAGGATCAAGTTACAGATGGTCAGGGCCTCAGCACAGAATGACGAGACCTGAGAAACGGAACGGAGAGGTGAGCGGACTGTCGTTAAAAACTGAAACAATTAATGGGGAACAAAACAGCTGCCACACCTGCACAGACACACACACATGATTGTGATGTTTTTTTGCCAAGTCTGTTGGGCTACAGTAACAGATTCGTTTAGCTCACTCCGACCTGTCGCTGTGTTGAACCCAGTAGTCGGTGCGTGCAAATCTGCTGGCTCTAACGCACCCTCACAATGCCTAGGTCTGATACTCACGCACACACAAAGGACAGTTATATATGATCCTTTAGCTATGATTCTGATTTTAAGTCGACCGCTTGGTGAAGTGATGACTCTGCACCGCTGACGATATGAGAGATGTGCTGCAGAACCTGTTTTAGCTGAGAGAGACCTCTTGTGGTCATTTTTAAGTATTCCATATAATCCAGTATAGCTGATGGTTTCAGCATAGCGTGTCATTATTGCTGATTGTTTATTTGGTCACTCAGAAACTTTTTAAATTGCAAAATTGTTTACATTTCTCCAGAAAACCAAAGCTTCCCGTGACTGAATCCAGTCTGTAGTTTTGCCACTTCTCCTGTGTGGTTCATTATTACAGATTGGCGACTGAACGCCTGGACAGCTGCAGCCTTTCTAACAGACTTGCGCACATCTATAAATATTTAATGTTTTGGTTGAACACATGGAGCAGGAACATTTATCTATCCATCCACTCGATACATGTTACTACACCCTTTATGATCTTTTTCCATGTTTTAAATCCTCTGATTCACCTTAACATTCCTGTCGGTGCGGCCGTTACTGAAGACTGAGACAGCACAGGTCAAAGGTGGAGGCCAGCAGGGTGACGGGACCAGGACCAGAGCCAGCAACAACCTGCAAATTCATACAAAGGAAACTCCTTATTCACTAGAGTAACAAACGTATTCACTCGTCTGCCTTCACACACACACATGAACTTTGGTAACATCCCTTTCTTAATCCACAGGGTTTAATATGATGTCGGCCCACCCTTTACAGCTAAAACAGCTTCAGCTCTTCTGGGAAGTCTTTCCACAGGTTTAGGAGTGTTTATGGGAGATTTTGACCATTCTTCCAGAAATGCATTTGTGAGGCCAGACACTGATGTTAGAGAGAAGAGCTGTCTCACAGTCTCCGCTCAAGTGCTTATATGAATGTGTGACTGAAGACGTGTTGTATGAAGTGCTTTGAGTGCTCAGAGTAGAAAAGCGCTTTATAAGATCAGTCCATTTGCCATGTATGATTACATAAAGCTAAAGTGAATTCTTGAAGAAAGGGACCACAAAAAGGGCCGGAGTGGTATAAAGGTCGGTGGTTCGATCCCTCGCCCCTCCAGTCTGCATGCGAGTGTCAGAGAGTACTTAGGCTGTCCTAAAAACTCCCTGAAAAGCCTTCAGCTGATCCAAAATGCTGCAGCTAGAGTACTGACAGGGACTAGAAAGAGAGAGCATATTTCTCCCATATTGGCTTCTCTTCATTGGCTCCCTGTTAAATCCAGAATAGAATTTAAAATCCTTCTCCTAACATACAAGGTCTTGAATAATCAGGCCCCATCTTATCTCAAAGACCTCATAGTACCGTATCACCCCAATAGAGCACTTCGTTCTCAGACTGCTGGCTTACTTGTGGTTCCTAGGATACTTAAAAGTAGAATGGGAGGCAGAGCCTTCAGCTTTCAGGCCCCTCATCTGTGGAACCAGCTCCCAGCTTGGATTCGGGAGACAGACACCCTCTCTATTTTCAAAATTAGGCTTAAAACTTTCCTTTTTGATCAAGCTTATAGTTAGGGCTGGATCAGACAACCCTGAACCACCCCTTAGTTATGCTGCTATAGGCCTAGGCTGCTGAGGGGGGTCCCATAATGCACTGTTTCTTCTCATTCACCTTTATTTACTTGTTTATACTTCACTCTGTACTTAATCATTATTAATAATCTCTGGCTCTCTTCCACAGCATGTCTTTTGTCCTGTCTCTCTCCACTCAGCCCCAACCGGTCGCAGCAGATGACTGCCCCTCCCTGAGCCTGGTTCTGCTGGAGGTTTCTTCCTGTTAAAAGGGAGTTTTTCCTTCCCACCGTCGCCAAGTGCTTGCTCATAGGGGGTCGTTTTGACTGTTGGGTTTTCTCTGTGTTATTGTAGGGTCTTTACCCACAATACAAAGCGCCTTGAGGCGACTGTTTGTTGTGATTTGGCGCTATATAAATAAAATTGAATTGAATTGAATTAAAGGCACAGTATAAAGTTTAAATACTAATCCAGTCTGATGAAGGCCAACACTTTGCTCATTGTTACGTTTCTGTGTGAGTGAAGGAGTACCTGTACAGTTCCCGTCGAGTCAGAGCGCTGCTGTACTGCCCACTCACACTCCCTGCAGACTCACATGCATTGCTGCTGCATGACTGCTGCTGCTGCAGACGCACACACAGCGGCAGGACCACCTCATGGAGTCGCTTCAAGAAATCAAGGACACATTATTGCTATTAAAAGCATCAGAACGAGGTGTCCTTGGGAGAAAAAAAACCCCAAACCAAACCAAAGCAAAACCATTTATGTCACAGTCTTACTTTACAGTGTATTTACAAAAAATCACAATATGTGCAACACCTTAATCCACACACTGGTTAGTTGCACCCTGCTGGAATGAATGAATATATGCTGCTGTAGCGTTAAGCATGCATACATTATTTTGGTAGTTCAAAGTGAAAAATCTGCATTTTCTGCTCAAGAAATCATGTTACTGTTCCTTCAAATCACATTTACCTTATGGATGTCGTCTTTTAAGAGTGTGCCGCTGGTCTGTATGATCTGCCTTAGAGCTATAAGGATGAAAAAAGCCATCTGATCAGATCTAGTATCAGAATATCATAAGATTAGGAGACCAATAAACTCACAATATAAGATAATACTAAACTTAGTGTGCATCTCACCCCTGACAGCTGCAAGGCAGGTGTCTTGATTGGCCAGACGGTCTCCTTTCCTCTGAAGCGATGGCCCAACTGCATCTGCCATCACCAGCTGCTTTGTCCTCCGAGGGCCCGGTTTGCCTCCAGGAACAACATCAGCTGAAAGCCCAGCCCGGAGCTGGAGAACGGGACACCCCCCACACAGGAGAACAAGGGGTCAACACACACTTTTGCCAACAAACTCCCCTCAGTCTCATAAAGGTCAGTGCTTTCATTTTTACTGCACATTCAATAGACATGCAGCCTTAACCTACCTTAATAGACTCTGCCCCGGGGTGATGTCACCGAGTAGGTGGTTAAAGAGGAGTTCTGAGTGGCCAGGGCTTCCCTGAAGGATGTTAGCGGACGCTCCAGCAACCTGGACCCACAGCTCCAAGGTTCTGTACACCGACACCCGCACTGCACTGTGGGAAGGAGGAGGAGACACGAACACTTGATAATGCATCATTACATCATCTGCAGGGCTGCAGCTCAGACTGTAATTTCCCGCAATGTTACTAAAACTGCCCCCTCCTTCCTACACAGCTGAGTATTTTCATTTAATCTTCCAATTGGCCCTGGACCAAAGAACATTTCCTATCCTGAGCATCAAAAGATTAAAAAACTCATAATAAAATGGTCATCATCATCATCATCATCATTTTCCCATTTAAACACACATGCTGCTGCTGCTCTGCCACCTGAGGCAGTGTCTTGCTTAAGGACACTTTGGGGCATTGAGCAAAGCAAAGAGCCTACATTAGAGGACTACCTGCCACCTGCACCTGTCTAAAGTGATCAGATTTTAGTTGTGTTACAGCATTCAGCAGCTGTCTCGGTTAGCATTAGCTCTGCTCCACAAGTACACCTCCTGTGTTTTTATTAGCAGCATCACATTCTTATTGTTCTTCTGTCAATTTCACTGCAGACAGTTAACTGCATGCTAGGCTTTTAGGAGCATTTCTAAATTGTAGCTACAAACTTATCATACATACATGAATGCATGCATAAAAAACACACTCTTGCACTAGTTGATATTAGCTGTGTATAAATGCAACTGTTGTATAAGGCTGCCAGTTACCTGTAGGCCCTCTGTTGTCCCACACTGGCTTCAGGTAGAGGCGACCAAGCAGACAGCGTTTGAGAAAACAGCCTCTGTACTACTGCAGAGTACTGAACCATACCCACATGCACCCTGTAACACACAGTAAAATCAATCTGAAGTTGTACAACAAGCCTATTTAAAGCTGAAATCAGCAGACATCCTGTGTGTGTGTTTCAGTACTCACGCAGTGATTAGGCCTGACAAGACTTCCAGCGTGTTGGTGTGTATAATGGGGAGGACCAGCAGCCTCACACTTCCATCTCCTGTCAAATTCTGACACACACAAACACACACATTAGGATCAGAACTATTCACTTTCATGATACACTGCAATGATGTAAAAACATTAAAGTCACTCTCTTCAATATTATTCGTGTGTGTGTGTGTGCTCACTATGCTCTTGGCGCTGACGGCGAGGGCTCGGCACACCAGGTTGAGTATTAGTCTGACGGGCAGACGGACAGCTGAGGCGGGATCTACTCTGATGGAAGGAAACAATAAAGGAATACCGTGAACCCCTGCGGCACATCGCTGCTCTTACAGGTTTTATAACCATTTCTCCAACATTACAGGGGCCTCTGAATGTATGCATGACATATCTGATACATGTAACATTTAATGTCTGTCAGATGTAGTGAAGGAGGACATGCAGCGGGTTGGTGTAACAGAGGAAGATGAAGGGACAAGGTGAGATGGAGGCAGATGATCCGCTGTGGTGACATCTTCACCGTCTTTCAGCTGCTCTCTAAAGGCAGAAGCTGAAAGACGGTGATCAAATTTCACTTTGCTTTGCTGTCTTCACACTCACCATGAAGGCGTGCCCATTCATATTCAGGCGGGTTATACTTTGTAATTTATCAGTTTCTTGTCCATGTTATCCAGATCGTCTATAAATAGGGCCCGAGCTACAAAAGTGTGAATGCCCTATTGTAATCGCACCATTTATTATTTCAGCAATTAAATTTTTTTGTGCTTTTTGAGACCCTAAACATGTTCAAAAACTCGGAAACTTTGCGCATGTGTCAGGTCTGCTGAAAATGTATGCATTTCAATGATTTCAGACAAGTGCATAGCAAAATGGCTCTATAGCGCCACCTATAAATTTGCAAAAGTCAAGCCCCACTGCTGCGTTTCACATACATGCATGAAATTTGGTACACATATGCAACAGGCCAAGATACACAAAAATTCCTCTTGGAGCGATGCCCTACACCCAATGGGAAGAGGTTATTAGGCAGTTGTGGAACAGTTTTTGTGATTTCCAGCCCTCCTACTTTATCAAACTCCTCCGAGCGTTGTAATAAGATCAGCTTCATATTTGGTCAGTCTAGACTACAGGCCTGGGTGAATCTGGCTATGGTGCCACAGCGAATTTCAATCACAACATTTTAATTCACACACACCAGTCTGGCCCAAACTTCTCAAATGGAGAGGGCGGGATCACTGGTCTGTGCGTAGCTTATTTAGAGTGTGTCACAAATACACAACAGTGGCAGTACAGATTAAAAGATTTACTACTGTGTACTTTCTTTTACTTTCTGAGTTTCAAATCCAAGTCAAAGGGGCTACATGACACGTGGCTGGATATTTTCCTCACACAATTTCCCTTTTTTACTCTATGATGCCATGAACTCCATCAAAGACCAAACCATAACTGGCCTCCATACTCCTTTCTGCTTGCCAGTGAATGTGTAACAATGAATTTGCTCTTTTTTTAAGTGGGTTTCCCAGGTTTAAAAGCCTGTGCATATGCATAAATATTAGTTTAAAAAGGGTTTATGTATGAAAAACAATAGGGCATGCTTGACCTTAACCTAGGGCAAGCACAGCTAACCAACAAGTCTTCTTGTGTTTTCTTTGCATAGCAGAATGATAATAGTTACCTACACGTAGAAAGATGTGCAGTTTTTTTAATGCTTTTATTTAATGGCCACGACTTCAAACAGTGTAGAATTAAAACTATACACAACAAAAACATCTGCTCTGGTAAGCTGAGTAAACTTTAAAGTTTTGTGTGTGTGTTGTACCTAAGTGTGTGCTTGAGTGCCAGGCAGACAGCAGTATATCTGTGCTGGAGCTGCAGAAGCAGCAGGGGATCAGTTTGGTCGAGATGAGGAAAGGCCAGCTCCACCCCGGGACCTTGATACTGCATTGCTCCATCTGTGACCGCAAAAAGTAACTGAGTAACCTGCATCATCAGCACACAATACTCGAGTACAGATAGATAAAACTCATTACAGACTGTGATATTTATCTTAAAAACAGGAGGGAAGGCAAGAGTCATTTTTAATAACTATAAGACAGAATGAAAGTCTGAGATCAGATTTTAAGAACAAAACCACACACAGTGGACAGGCTATCCTGGGAAAATTTGCTCCAGGCCCAGGAACACCAGCAAGGCCTTACAACAGAGGGGCAAGACTCAGACAATTCACACCCAGAGACAACGTGCTTGTTTCACTTCATTCGTTCAGCTCTAAAGTACTGTCCAAGTAGCAAGGGCCCTCTACGACGAGTAGAGGACGTTAATTACGAGCTGGAGAGGTTGGATGGGGTGGAGCCACACAGATTTACCACCTCAACCTCCTGAAAGCACGGAGAGTGGGGATCTTCATGAGAGCCGAGTTTGGACCTGAGGTGTCAAAGTCAGTCACTCCCACCTCACTCCGCTGTCATGACCATCTTATGCTGGCCCAGAGAGTGGATGTTACTGCATTACAATAGTGCAGGTCACACCACCTGCATACAGCACCACTTGCATGTCAGTGAGTGAAACAAGTATTTAATCCCAAAGAAAACGTGACTTGTGACTTGGTGGAGAAACCCTTGTTGGTGAGCACAACTGTAAGACATTTCTTGTAGTTGGTCACCAGGTTTGCACACATCTCAGGAGGGACTTGGACTCACTCCTTGTTTACAGGAACTCTCTAAATCCTTTAGGTTTCTCGGCTATCACTCGGAAACTCAACGCTTCGGCTCTCTCCACAGATTTTCTAGGACTGAGGTCTGAGACTGGCTAGGACACTCCATGACCTTAATGGGCTTCTTCTTTAGCCACTCCTTTGCTGCCTCGGCAATATGTTTTGGTCATGGTCATCCTAGAAGACCCATCCATGACCCATCTTCAGCACTCTGGCTGAGAAAAGGAGGTTCTTGTCCCAGATTTCATGGCACAGTGTAGTGAAGTCGTCCTGTATCCTTAGCAGAAAAACAGCCCCAAAGCAGAATGTTTCCACCTCCGTGCTCGACTGTGAGGATGGTGCTCTTTGGGTCATACACAGTGTTTTGCTTCCTCCAAAGACAGCATTTCGAATTGATGCCAAGCCTTCTCTGAATCACTTAGATGTTCACTGGCACACTTAGGATGGGCCTGTACATGTGCCTTCTTGAGCAGGCGCTGCATGATTTCAGTCCATTACAGTGCAGTGTGTTACCAATGGTGCTCTTGGTGACTGTGGTCCCAACTGCCTTCAGAGCACCAATGAGATCCAATTAGCTTGTAGTTTTCTCATGATTATCTTCCCCGACTGAGAGCGATTGATGGTCAAATTATACTCCTTCCATTTCCAAATAGTTGCACCAACAGTTGTCACCTTCAGCTTCTTGCTGATGGTGCTGTAGCCCGGTCCAGCCTTGTGCAGAACTTTCTTTTAGGTTTTAGTTTTCAGGCATCATATTAGCTGCAGACACCACTTGCCTTGGTTTAGGAAAATACCACAGCTTAGAATAAAACAGATCCTTTTATAGTATAAACAACATATCAGAAATACTTTTCTGCTGGAAAGTGAACCCAGTTTGTAGCACTGCATCATCACTTCTGTCAGCAAATCTCTCCAGCTGCTCCTCTGGTTTATAGTCTAGTTTTATAAAAATTTTTTACTGTGGCAGAAACAATTAAAACAAAGTTGAGAGAGAGTTAAACAAAAAAAAAAGAAGTATCAAATATTTTGATTTTAGGATACACAGGAAGATGGCTGGAGGGGAGGCTGGTTTTAGTTCATGAAACATTTAGTTAACACATGAAGAACTTCTTGTTTTTATCTTTGGTTTCTAACATGTACTTGTAATTATAATCAAAATATGTAATGTGTGAAAAATACAGCAGTACATTGACAGAGGCAAAAAGAAAGAAAAAAAAAAGCTATACCTGATCCTAAACCTGCTCACAGAGAGACACACCTGTTTCTGATCCTTGGTAGAGCTGAGCCAGCAGGCCATTGGCAGAGGCCAGCAGGCAGTGAATCTGATTGGTCCAGCCCTCAGCTCTGCCGGCCGCGAACCCTCTGTCCAGCACGCCGCCGAGGCAGGGCAGGCGACCGTAGCAGTGACAGGCCATCTGACGGATTAACATGAAAACAAAGGGTTAAAAACCTTCACAAAAAAAAAAAAAAAAGACTTAGTATTTGTTTTGCAAGAATGTCAAACCTCTTGTGTTTTCCTATTTGTGCTGTCCATTTTGGAGAGGAAATAGGCTGCTAGCTTGTCCTTAATACAAAAACAAAAAACAGGTGATATTTATTATACACTGCATAATAGAGTTGAAGTTTCCAAAGTCTAAATTGCATGATTGCATTTTTTTTTGCTGATTACTCTATCACACTTTAACTGTGCAACATGATGAACAGCATCAAGAAAAACAGCCCCAACAGTCTCACCCTCAGGGATCCACAGGCTCTGGGATAATAGGTCATACAGGCGATCATTCCATCCATGGCTGCCAGCTCACACTGGAATCAAAGGGGAATATGGTATTTGAGCTGAGGCTAAAAGAATAATAACAGATTGATAGACACAGTGTCATAATTATGAACAACCCAGTCACCTCCGTCACACCTTACCTCCGACTTGAGACCCAGCAGTGACGTCAGGATGCCCAGGATGGAGTTAAGGCCCACCTCTCTGGCCAGCTCTGCTAGCTGAGAAGAGTACTGCAGCAAGTCCTTCAGAATGTTCACCGCCAGCTGGACTGTCTGAACTGGAGCCTGAGACTAGAAAAGAGCATAAAACTGTATTTTTAGTTTGATAAATGCTTTCAGCTGCTGCAACCAGGGCTCCAACAGAGGAGGAGGGCCTCTGACCCCGTTCATCAGTAAGTGTCTGTATCTTACCTGTATGACTTGCTGCAGGGAGCGCAGCCAGGAAAGGCAGTGTTGCTGGAATAGATCACTGGAGCTGTCTTTGACCAGCATGGAGAGCAGGCAGAGCCCCTCAAACCTGCACACATGCACACACACAATTTTTTTCCACTAACTGCCAACGAGCAGACAGTAGGCACAGCTTTAATTATGGCTCCCTGCAAAGCTACTCAGTTTGGGGATTTTTCGCTCTGTGGTGCTGTGAAGGTCCAGATTTCTATCCAGCTCAGTCTCTGGGCCCAAGTCAGCTACCTCAGCAGGTGACAGTTAACTCAGTGTAGTTCATCAGCAACATTATAGCAACAATATTTCACAGATAATTAATAATAAGGGTTTAAAAACACAGTGGCACTGGTGTGAGTCAGGGTGTGAGAGCCAGACACAGCTCGTATCATTTGGTGTCTGAAATCATATAAACAGCGTTTCCTGGGAGTGCGCTCAGGTAACGCTGCCAGGCACCTCCAACCTGAACCACCGCCATCGGAACACGTGACAGCCCGTGACGACAGAAAGCGTCCTTTCTCACCTGGTCTTGCTCGAGCCCAGTTTGGCATTGCTAAAACCCACGAGACCCCCGACGGCGCAGGCGCTCTGCGGAGATAAAAACAAGAGTTAAAGAGCGGCGGAGGGCCCACAGTTGACACACAGAAGCTGTACCCGCTGCTGCTGGGAGCCCACCCTCAGCCCGCTCAACAACAAAGCCCGCTGCGGCACCGCGGGAACGGGCCACGGAGCGCGCCCGGGCCGAGTTCTACCTGTGTCTGGAACACGCCGTGCTCTCTGTAGCTGGCCAGCAAGGCGGGCAGGTACTCCGGACGCTGCTCCTTCAGAACAGACACCAGGCCCTCAGTTAGTCGCATAGCAGACGGGCCATGCAGCCAAGCCGACGTAGCCATCTTTCCTCTCTGCCCTGCGAACGTCACCACTGTGCGACGTCGGTTACGTCAATATTTAGCGCTCTCTTTGTTGTTCCCCTACGTCGCTACCTCAACGCGCTTTATCTTAGCTTTCCTCTGTGGAACCGTAATTAAAGAGCTTTGGACCGCGCTGCGTATCACTGAGAACGGCTGCTTCCTGCCTGCTGATGGCTAACGAGAGGCTGAGAGCGCTGGAGGACGTGGAGAAGGAGATCGCGATGGTGCTGCAGTGTGCCGGTGAGGAAACGCGCAGCCTCGGCTGCCCTTGACAGCTCTTCTCTTCCCCGGAGGGCAGGGCTCGGCACAGTTGTGCTGTTCTCAGCTGTGACAGATTTGGGTTCAGGATAGAGAGTCTGGTTGCTTTCTTTGGTCTCTGCAGCCACACAGGAGATTGTTGCCGTGGGAAGTGGAGCGAGGCTGCTCTGGTTATTCAGTTGCTTCACAGAGAAGAAAGAGGAAGACCCATTTTCAGTCCAGTCCTTGTGCCTGACTCTGTTCAGAGGATTTTGGTCTGTTAAGTCAAGTAAATCTGACTTATGAGTCGTTCAAGGATTAAAAAGGCTCCTAACTCACGGTATGAGCCAGAGTTGTCTACAAAAAACAGACAGCTTAGCCAAGAACCGGTTTTAAATGTTACTTTTAGAAACTTTGTTGCAAAAACAATTTGTTCCCATATCTTTAGCTTGATCCCCCCTCCCCTCCAAAAAATTCAAAAGATAACACAATTTCCATTTTTGCACTAACAAGGTAAATGGACTGGTTCTTGTATATAAACTTGGCACAGAAGGGTTGATTGTTTCTGTGTTGTAACAATGCTTCTTAGCAATAAAATCCCACCCACTGCTGTGGGGTGGCATCCCATTATTCAGAATGCAATCATCCAGGCCAGAAATAATTTTTTTTCATCATAGTGACTGAGCAGAGACCGAGAAAATGTAAAACTTTATGTTTAGAGCTGTTATTTTTGCTTCTAAATAAGACAGCAGATCCTTAAGTAAACTTTCTGTGTTGGTGTCTCTGGATTTATTTTTTTTGGCATGCTTCAAATTTTAGGTTTTGTGTTTGTCCTTGCAGGTAATATTGTTCTCGAACTCTCCAAAGATAAACACAATGCCAGCTTCTTGGACCGGCAGCTCGTCCAGTTCCAGAACTCAGTCGGCCGAGTGGAGAATGAACTGAGTGCCCAGATCCGCTACCTTACACAGGTTAAACACACAGGCACCGTTTCATAATCGGTTTCACCTCAACTAGAATACAGTTTATGCAATATTTAAAGCAGATTTATTTCAGAGTTATTAAAATACTACAAAAAAATCTATTTCTATCATCTACCGACGAGCCAAAGCTCAGGCTGCTTTCAACCATCTGTTTTTCTTTACTCTTGTATCTTATGAGGTCACAGAGAGGGGATGTCTTTCATGTGGTCATCTTGGCACACAGCTCTAGCAGCAACTCCACCCGCCTGCTGTCTAGACTCTGGTTGAACAGGCAGCTTCTCTCAGGAAGGCTTCCTAACTGAGCCAAGTCCCCTGGAAGCATCTGTGTGGCAGTAAACGAGTTAAAGTGGCATTCAGTTACGGAGCAGCTAAACCTGATTTAATGAGCCTTCCTGTTAAATGAGTTCATTTTCCCTGGGTGGTACAAGTGCACAGAGCTCTCTGAGCACTCCAATTCTCTCATGAATTCTCCTTTACATCTTTCCTCGACTGCTTAGTGTTTTCCACTGAGGTTTTTAAAAAAAAAAAGTGTTTAGGAAAAGATATAGAATGTAATTTTTGAACTATTCAACCTTTTTGCTTGCAAGAAGCAACCATTAAACAAACAGAAAAACAAAAAGTGCCTTTTAAAGAAATGATGGGGGGGGAGACTGCTCCAAGGGTCTGTAGAGGAGAAACAGGGATTCTTCTGAAATATGAAACAGAGCTTTTAGTAAAGCCCAAGAAGGAAATGAAGGTAGAAATACACAGAATAGACCCGCTTTAAGAGTACAATTGTACAACCAACACTGCCTAACACTCAGACATCTGGTGACTGTAAAGATTCATGTCCTTTTCATGCTTAAAAAACTGGTTAGTGTCCCACAGGATGAGCACTGTCATCACATCAGAGCAGAAAATCATTACTGATTTGCACTGACCCCTGACCCCAGAGGGGACCAGTGGGCCTAAACAATGGCTCTCTTTGTGCTTTTGAAATCATTTTAATATATGTATTTATTGTTACATGGGAAACGTTGCAGATTATAAATCTATCCCCATAGATGAATGTCACAAATACGGCTGATGCAGGTTTTTTAAATTTATTATTATTAATAAAGCAGATTCAAGTTTCTGCTCCTGTTTTTTTTTCTCTCCTCCAGGTAGCTACAGGTCAACCTCACGAAGGTTCTACATATTCAGCCAGGAAGGACTGTCAGATGGCGCTGAACAGAGCAGAGTACGCCAAGGTCAAATTGGGAGAACTGGGTCGCACCTGTGAGGTCATGCTGGAGCAGCAGCAGCAGACATGAGAGCCAGCTGGCCGCTGGGATGGAGATCGCTGGGCTCGCACTGGCACGCCACTTTCAGATACCTGACGCGACTCTGTAACGCTTGTGCCACCCACCAGTGGTCAAGACTTTTCAGAGCCCCGTCTCTCCGTTATTAAAAATACTGGAGTGTTCCAACAGATGTATACAAAAACTTAAGTTTTATTACTGGGGCCTGTGTGTGCTGTACTTCTGAGTAATTTTGTTATCGGATTGAGGAGCAGATCTAATGTAGAAACTGTTTTGATACTTTTAATAAAAGGGTTCTGTTGCGGCTCAGGCAGAGAAGGTCATCCATTAATCTAAAGGTCCATCATTATCAGAGACAAAATGCAGATTGAAAAAAAAGTCAAGAACAAAGATAACCCAGTAAGAAAATCTTTGAACCACAAACACTTTGGTTTCATGTGGTCGTGCAATCCACTTCCTTCTATTTACAACGTTCTTCCCGGAAAGAATTTGAAGAAGTCCTGAAGGATTCACGCGTTTCAAGAAATGCCCATCCAGGAGCTGGAAACATACGCCAACAGCCCTGGATCAGAGCCAAGGGGAAAGAGGTCGTGTGGAACGTTACTGCCGTCAGCAGTTCTCACTTGTGTAAACCAATTATTTATTTCCAAAATGTAAAACTGTTTGTCTCACTCTTAACTCTGGACTTAATCTGCTGAGTGATTTAATGAGCTTTTGTTATCTTTTAGATCCAATACATCACCTTCCATTCAGCAAGTGGAAACAATGACAACAAAATAAAGACATTTTGTGTTTACACTTTAATTCATTTGAGTAAATATGAAGCCCGTGGAGCATCCTTTAGTATGTTTTCTAAATATGTTAAGTCTTCAAATGACTGTGGCAGACCTCAGTCTGATTACAGTAACAGGTGTAGAAGCTTGCATACACCCGACATAGCAAATGTTTCATCGTAGTAATCAGGGGACAAATATAAAAACATGGCCAGGAAATGCAGATAAAAAGCATCCTACAGGATGTTTCAGCGTGTTGGGAGCAAGACATCCAGTGGATTTATTATTGGCTGAATATTAAATCATTTTTAGAGATCAGGTCCAGCTGAGGCCCTCAATGGAGAACAGCTCAAATGACCATGTGGCAGTATTACATATGGAACATACCATCACTGCTGGTATTGATATATTTGACATCATTTTGAAACAATGTTACCGTTTCATTATTTTTTTTCCAGCTTTTAAAATGTTCCGTTCAGGGAATATCTTGCTCACAACATTAGTTGTTTTTTTTTTTTCTTCAAAAGATTTAAGAAGTGTGAGTGCATCTGTTTTTAACTGCAGTGAATATTGAAGACAAACTGCCAGGTGGCATTTACAAGGATATGTTTTCTTTTCTCTCTCTGTGAGAATATCAAAACATTCTGAAGATATCAGGGATGACATCACAATGAAAACAATTAACTGCATTTTAATAAAGAGAAGTTACGTTACCGAGCAAGTATCACCTACTTAACGCAGAAGGCACGATCATGATCGATGTCAGCTCACCCCACTGATGTGCGTTCCACACAAGTGAGCAAAAGTACAACAAATCAAAGCATTCCTACCGTTGGTTCTGCTCCAGACAGAAAATGCATCCACTTTCTTTCATCATGAAGACATCGAAGGAGAAGAGCACTATTCATCCTGTTCACTGTCACCCAGTTATTGAGTGGGCACTGTTTTTCTATTTTAACAGTGACCCTTGATTTGACCCCAGGGACCCCATATACAATCCTAACCTTGTTTTGGTCATAAGCTATCTACCCATTAAGTTTGGTAAGTGTAGGCCACACGGTTCTCGAGTTACTGAGCGGACACTTCAGTGGGTGCCACCCGGACGCCACGGGTGTTCACAGGCATTAGAGGTTCCTGTTATTGCTCCTAACAGCTGTACTGATAACTGCAGACAGACTGCTCACCTCACGAACCTCATGCTCTGATATTAAAGCAGCAGGTTTAATACTGACACCGGCAGAGACGAAGACTACAGGCAAAGCAGACATGTTAAAGTAACTCCATTCAGCCACAACCATAACCCTGACCGCCTCCTCTGTCCATACACTAACATACTGTGGAGGAGGCAACACATTATAAACTAATACTTCACTGCAGTGATTGTCTGTGACCATGTATCCATTGTGTCATTTGGAAGGACACAACAAATAAATGAAAGAGCGAGCTGTAACTTTGAGTTAGTTCAAAGATGTTGTGTGTGTCCTCCTTATGAGGGTAGTGATGGGTTTTTATGTATAATTAAAGTAGTGCATTAAGAAAAATACACACTAACAACCCCAATTGTGCTAACATAGGTCAAGAATAATTGTGACAGCGCAGTTATAACAGTGTAACTACTAAAATCAGATCGCGTGAGGATCACTGGTAACTCTGCAAAATGTTGTAAGTAAACTATTTTAATAACTTTAGCAAAGTTTTTTTTTGTGTGTGTTTTTTTTTTACATTTGATTACCTAACCAGTGCCTTACTGGGCAGTAAAGTACACAATCTATACGTGAATCAGTGGACACTAAGAAGTGGTGCAAATTCAACCAAAAGAACCAATTAAACAGCACTCTAAAATAGAAGTATATGCTGGCCAATGAATGGAGTCTGGCTAGATGCAGAGACAGCTCCCATAACCTTCACAGTGTTGCACTAAAATTTGTCCAAATGTATGCCGTAAGGATACTTTCCAAAAAATTCTGGCAACAAGATCCAAACCCAACAGAATGAATTAAATGTTAATTCCGCATCCATGTTTTTTTAAAGGATATATTTGGATGCAACCCCTTTAATGGCCAGTCTTTTTAGTAACTAATTTAAAGTCACTGTCATCTGCTTCTATTACAGACACATTTAGCAGGCCGTACAGATTAAATGATACAGTTCAACTCTCTGACCCCAGAGCTCTGTCCTTAAAGCTCTGGCTGTCAACCGTTCGCCTTCTTTAACATCATCTTCTGGGGCTTGAAGGGTCTGGTACCCCTGCTAAACGAAGGGATTCTCCCCATCTTTGAACCCTGTTAACCGCAGGCGAGCAAAGTCTTCAAACACAATGTCGTCAGCCTGAGCCAAAGTACTGAAAAGAGGACAAAAATCTCATAGCACACCTTAACAAACACACAGTTTTCAGTAGAAATTAGAGGCACATATCAGTTGTAAATTTTACTTGTTTTATGTTAATACAGCAATAAGACTTATAAAAAGGTGTACCACAATGTTCTACTGTATGTATACACCTGATAACATTTGTACTGTATGTACACAACTGCCTTACATACACTTCACGCTAAACACAAAACAAAAGAAGGAAAATTCATAAACTTCTCCCCAAATTTAAGTGCAAAGACAGATTATGATATTCTTGTGCAGAAGATGGAATTAAATCCAAACCCTTTGGTGGGTCTGAGGAGTCAAAGCACAGCCAGACACTCTGGGCCCTGCTCTACGATTCTGGCTTATCAAAAACCCTGGGTTTTCTGTTCCATGAAGGTGGTTCACTTCTTACCAGGGTAGGTCTCTATGGTAACTTATGCTGTAAACCTACCCTACCTACCCTCTCTATTCTTAAAGTTAGGCTTAAAACCTCCCTGAACCCTCCCTTAGTTATGCTGCTATAGGCCTAGGCTGCTGGGGGGTTCCCATGATGCAATGAGTGTCTTTTACTCTGTTTACTTTACTTTTACTCTGAGCCTGGATTTGCCGGAGGTTTCTTCCTGTTAAAAGGGAGTTTTTCCTTCCCACTGTCACCAAGTGCTTGCTCAGAGGGGTCATTCTGACTGTTGGGTTTTCTCTCTCTAATAATTGTATGGTTGTTAGCTTACAATATAAAGCACCTTGAGATGACTGTTTGTGATTTGGTGCTATATAAATAAAATTGAACTCAACTTTGTAGTGCAGGGCCCTGAGGTCTGCAAGTGAAAATGTGCAAAACTGGTTTAAGATAGGTCTCTTCTTTCTTCTACACACACACACACACACACACACACACACACACACACACACACACGCACACACACACTTACTTCATATCAAACTCAATGAGGTTTGTATCCACTGGAACATCAGCTTCTGGTGCAACTGTGGAAACAAGAAGTTATCCAGTAATTCAATTACAATAATCCATCACACAGATCAAATATCATGAGCAGGGCCTGGTGCAGATACCTAAAATTACATTGTAGGTGCCTGTTTCTCTTTTAGAGATAAATGCTCCCTAAGGCACACCATAATAAATTAATCTGAAGACTACGTTTACTGTCAGGGTAAAGCTAGTTTAAGGACAGATTCTCCAGGAAATGAATGTAGGTCAATGTAAATCCTAAGTGTGCCAGGTGTGTGTGTGTGTGTGTGTGTGTGTGTGTGTGTGTGTGTGTGTGCGTGTGTGCACCCCCTACCTGACTGGGGATGGGAGGTGAGGCTGTCAGCAGGTTTGGGATGCATCAAGACGAAAGGAAGCTCCACTGCTACATCCCTACACACAAACACAATATATGGTTAAACACTGATCAAGCATAACACTATGACCACCTGCATAATATTGCACACCCTGACGGTGTGCTGTGGTATCTGCAACAACATGTTAGCAACAGATCCTTTCAGTCCTGTAAGTCGTGAGGTTAGGCCTCCATGGATCAGACTTGTTTGTCCAGCACATCCCACAGATGCTCCACTGGATTGGGATCTGGGGAATCTGGAGGCCAACTCAACACCTCAAATAGTTTATTTAGCACTTTTCTACTCTACTCTACGCACCACGTGTCATTGAGACACACATTCACATAAGAACTTTCTACTTCTAAGTGTTTTTGTATCTATCACACACTGATGAACACATCAGGGGCTTGGGGTTCAGTATCTTTGTCCAAGGATACTTTGGCATGCAGACTGGAGCAGCCAGGAATCAAACCACCAACTTTCTGATTAGTAGATGAACTGCTCTACCTCCGGAGCTACAGCCACCCCGAAGTAACATCCACATGGAAGCCAGGACCCAAGGTTTCCCAGCAGATCATACTGCCTCCATCTGCTTGCTGCCTTCTTATAGTGCATCCTGGTGCCAGGTGTTCCCCAGGTAAGCAATGCACACGCACCCGGCCATTCATGTGATACAAAAGAAAACATGACTCATCAGACTGGGCCACCTTCTTCCATTGCTCTGTGGTCCAGTTCTGACGCTCATGTGCCCATTGTTGGCACTCTCAGTGGCTGACTGGGCTCAGCATGGGACTGGTCTCCAGGTTTGCAGCCCCATTACAACAAACTGTGATGACCCGTGCATTCTGTCACCTTTCTATCAGAAGCAGCATTAACCTTTTCAGCAGTCTGAGCGACAGTAACTCGTCTGTCGGATCAGACCAGCACGGGCCAGCCTTCGCTCCCCCACAGTGAGCCTCAGCCGCCCATGACCCTGTCGCTGGTTCACCACTGTTCCTTCCTTGGACCACACCCCACAAGAGCTGCAGTCTTGGAGATGCTCTGACCCGGTTGACTAGCCATCACAAATTGGCTCTCATCAAACTCACTCAGATCCTCATGCTGCCCGTTTTTCCTGCTTCTAACACATCAGCACTGAGGACAAAATGCTCACTTGCTCCCTGATATATACCGCCCACTAACAGGAGCCATGATGAAGCGATAATCAGTGGTATTTACTTCACCTGTGTACAGTCTTATAATCATATTTCCTGGCTTACAAAGGTTTCTATTTGGTTACTAGCTCTATCATACAGTTAGTGAATGTATACACCCATATTATATATACACAGTAAAGACATTTTTTTAGTATATTTTCAGTAAAACAGAAAATCCATTTTCTGAAACCGCTACTATGGAAAGCCCACATGTGGTGTCCTACCCTCCACGAGACACCACCAGTTTGACTTTAACTCTGTAGGAAACCAGGATCCCCATTGTCTCCTTGTTGCATCCTTCTTTTACTCTGTAACATACACAAAGCACATGTGACGCCAGCATGAGAAGAACAATAAGTGATACAATAAATGATCTACGCTGGACTGTATACAGGTGAACCCTTTGCTGTGATGTTTGTGTATGTGTGTGTGTGTGTACATGGTGCTGGAGGCCAGGTTGGTGTCTTCGTGCTTTAGCTTTCCATCCAGGGCCAGGCCTCGTTTTTCTCTGTTGCTACCCAACATGGGGGTCAGAGTGTAGACCTTGCAGGAGGTGGAGCTCGGAGAAACCTGGTCACTGACAGCGAAGGTGGGGGAGAAATGGAAAGCAGAGTTTCAATGGACTAAGCCACAGACTAAAACATACATTAAAAAGAAGATAAGAGGACAGAAGGTGAACCTACTCAGCTTCAGTCTGGGCGACAGGACACTTATACTGAGCCGTGGAAAACAGACAGATATCTGCAAACTGACGAACTGAGAGGAGAAGACGGGAATTATTTGGTGTATTTTGTATCATCTTTCTTCCAGGTTAGCTTTGGATAAGTTTAAGGGTATGGATAAAATCCTCAAGTTGACAAGACCCCAAAACACCACACAACATATGGAATACATGCATTTTAAAAAATACAACCACGTGCTGTATAAAATGTAAATAGAAACAAAATTCGGACTACCCAGTCTGAGATACTGCGGCCTGTCTGGACTTAGTAATCCCTGAGATGGTGGACATGTTCACTGACATGCTCCTTCAGTAGCAGCAGCTGGACTGTGTTACATGTTCTTGAGAAATCAAAGAATATCCTCGGGCGAGGCTTCAAATGCACTTTACTGGTGGACTGGCCCTACTGCTGTTGGACGCCTGGCCCCGAGGGTCAGATGGTTTGAGAAATAATGTTTGCTAAAAGGCCTCGCCAGCTGTGCAGGAGCAGCTTGAACAGGGGCTCCATTGTAGGACAGGGCCTCAGGCAGAAGTGAGCCTGCAGATCAGAGGAATTGGAGCGTTGGCCGGGCCCTCCGATGGCAGGCGACATCTGCCAGACGATCGAGGGTGGAGAGATGTTTTCACCCACAGTCTCAGGTGTCCAAAGACTTGTCTCACATGTAATGTGAGGGGAAACTGGTCAGCAGTCATTAAGCTGTGATGGTACTGACATCTTTCTCCTGCTTTAACCTTTGGCTCTACGTGTGACTCAGGCCAGCTCAGGTTCTCAGAACCTGGGGGCTGATGCCATCAGGGCCTGCCGCCTTGCCATAGTGTAGTTTTTCTACCCCAGCCCGCTCATACGTCACAGTCAGGCAGGGGTCGATGAGGGGTGGCCAAATTGCAGAGTTCACTGGTCCAGGTTTGCACCCAATTATGACTTCATCTCAGTGCATTCAAGAAACACTGAGTTTGCAGGAATGGAACTGAGGAACATACATAAAGACACCCTGAAAACATAAAGCCTCTGGAGTCAGCTGTCACCAGCATGAAGGCACAATTGTACGATATGATAAACTTACTTTAGTTGTCGGCTTTAAGTGATAATATAAAGAGTATGAAGCGGGGAGTGTTGCTGGAGTGACTACTGTAGATACCTGAGATCTTTACTTTCTTGACAGTCTTGGCGGAGTTGTTGGTGACGCGGACATTGACACTGATGGGCTCGCCATGGTAGTACACCTGCAAGGAGACAGAGGCTGAGCAGTGTGTGTAGCCCACTCGAATGGCAAATCAAACAACACATCAAATTGTGCGACTGTGTTACCTCCTTATCCAGCGAGGCCTCCAGGTGTAGAGATCTATCAGACATCAGGAAGCTGCGACTGGTTTCCGCCACTGGCTGTGGACCTGACTTTTCCGGGGCATACTGAACCTTTCTGATCACCAGATGCACTGAATTCCTACAGCACATTTACAGACATAACATATCTTCACCTTCCATGAGTCAGCAACAGCTGACACCCAGCATTTCAAAACAGTGCAAAATACTGGCTACTGGCAGCTATTAAACAATCAAATCATTGCCACGAGCAGCCTATGGTGTTTGCTGAAAGACCACATCGTAGTTTGTGAATGTTTTGGACCTTTGGTGAATCTTCTCCTCCGCATTCTTAGCGTAGAAAGCTTGAAGCTCATAGTCCACGCCGCACGCTTTCCCAGTGTCCTCTGGGCCTGGCTGAAGGGTCACTGAGCAGGGCAGGTTTTGGGGGATCTGCAATACCCAAACACAAAAATGAGATGAAAATATTGAGGTCTTATCTCCACTTACACTGGCCATTTTTTCTTACACTTGCTTCACTGCTGATTCATGTAGTAGGTGAGTTTTTTGCTTAAACTTATTGTTATGAAGTAACCATCTGCATTTACTCTTCCTCCCACCACACAACTACCTGCCCCTCTCCACAGCTAACACAGTGCCCAGCTAAGCAGAGAGTGAGAGGCGAAGGAAAGGAAAAGTGACTTTGAACATGGTTGTTGGTCCCAGATGGACTAGTTTGAGTGGTTTTAATTGAACAATCTCTGGGGTTTACAGAGGATGGTCTGGAAAAGAGAAAATATCCAGTGAGCGGCGCATCGCTGAGCAAAAATGCCTTGTTCATGCCCGAGATGAGAGGAGAGCAGCCAGACAGTTTCAAACTGATAGGAACTGTAACTCAAACTACTCGTTACCACCAGGGCATGCAGAAGAGCATCTCTGAACACACAACAGATCGAACCTTGAAGCAGATGGGCCGCAGCAGCGTAAGGTGGCACTCCTGTCAGCCAAGAACAGAAACCTGAGGCTATGATTCACACAAAGCCGCCTTGTGTCAGTTGTTCAGGCTGCTGGTGGCAGTGTGAAGATATCAGGGCTGTTTTCTTGGCAAAATTTGGAGTGCTTAGACCCAACATCCTGAACAGCTTTCAAACTTAACAGCCTGCCTGAGTATTGTTACTGACCATGCCTATCCCTTTATGACCACAGTGTACCAATCTTCCTATGATTTCTTCCAGCAGGATAACACGCCATGTCACAAAGCTCAGATAATCTCAAACTGACTTTACCAAAGTCAACTGGTGGCCTGCACAGTCACCAGATTTCAATCCAACAGGACACCCTTGGTATGTGGTGGAAAAGGAGGTATCCATCATAGATGCAGAAACCGAACTTAATCTTCAGCTTTATTAAGCACCACTTGATAGTTAAGCTGGACAGGAGCCAGCACACAAACACCAAACTCACTTGAACTTAGCTTGACATGACATGACACGCGCATGGGCATGCAGCAGGAGGATCCAAAAATGACGATATAAAGAACAACATAGGACGTGACAACCAACTCAGGACTTAAATACACAAGAGGAGTGGAGACAGCTGGGAAACACAGGCTAACAAAATGGCACCAATGACATAAGGGAAGCAAAACAGAACACAACACACTGGGAATAGACTAGTGTCAAAATAAAATGGGAAGTGAAACAAGACAAAAACGCAGACTTGACAAATGAGGAGGCAAGCGCACAACAAACCTAAACATGACCAAAGAGAAACCTAAACACAACGCTCCGGGAACAGAAGCTAAAGATGAGACACGAGACAGAGAGACTAAGACCTGAGAAACAGGAGGCCATGGAAATCAAAATAAAACATTGCTAGCTTAAAAGGAAAAAGCACAAAAATAAAAACTAAGTACAAACAAAAACGCTGGGTCAAAGGACCCGATTGATCATGTCAATAAGGACCAAAATCTGGACCAAAGCTATTAACTGGAATTATCAATGTGAGGTCCAGATGGATGTCAATGCAAGTGAAGAACCTGTTTTTGAGGTTTTCAAGTGGGTGAGGGGAGGGAGACAGGACAAACAACACACTGTGGCAGAGAGCCAGAGATTAATAATAACTAATGATTAAAGTGCAGTTTTAGAGATATCTTATGTATGCGGTTAATATGTGCATCAAAGGACTCTAAGATTCCTCACAGTGTTACTGGAGGCCAAGGTAATGCCATCCAGAGTAAGGATCTTGTCACAAATGCACTTCTGGAAGAATGGTCAAAAATTCCCATAAACACTCCTGAACCTTGTGGAAAGCCTTCCGAGAAGATTTGAAGCTTTTATACCTGCAAAGAGTGGGCTGACATCATATTAAATCCTATGGATATTCCATTAATTACAGAAGGTAATAAAGGAAGAACTGAAGCACCCTTCTCTTGCTCTTATTACGGCCACATAGATACTTCTGGGTCACCGAAGCAAAACGAACTATTCAACCACAGCCCTACCCCTGTCTCTCCCTCTGTCTGCTCGCCATCTCCCGGTCCTTCCCCGAGCTCTATATCTGTGTTGCTCCTTATGTTTGTTAAGTGCGTTCTTCGTGATGTAGTAGTCACACTGTCTCTTAACAGCAGATTAACTGGCGATGAGAGACGAAGGGCTGTCATGCTTCTTTCTGTCAGTGTCAGGCTAAAGCTGAGGTTATGTTGGTGGTCTTACAGTGAAGCTGAAGGGGCACGAATGCTGACCCAGCTTCTTCAGCAGCCTCTCCTGCAGACGGCTCAGCGGCACCTTTTCCTGTTCCAGGGGTGGAAAGGCCTGAATGGTGCTAACATACAGATCCTTCCGTAAGGAAAGGCCCAGGACGTCCAGGTCCTCTCGACCATAGCGAAACACACAGGTCAGCGTAACAAACACTGAGGTCGGAAAAAGGAAGCGATTAAATGACAGTTCAGTCTCTCGTCAGTCTTTCAATTGATCTCTGTGCTTTACCTTTTCGATCTTTCAGATACTCGGGATCTACAAGGAGCACTCCATCTGGAGAAGGCATAGACACACAGTACAGTTGGAACACCTGAGCAGTGATGTTGAAAAAATACAGGGCACTATGTTTACGTGACAAACAGCTAGCAGGACTGTGGCCATTTTGACCACTGTGCAGCATACAGTGCACCGCTGCAGGTCCAGGGACATGAACAGAAAAATGTTGGCATGTTGATGGAAAATGAGTCTCGGTGCTATGTCAGACGCCACCTGATGGTTTAAATGCTAATAACAAAATTACGCATCAAATGAGACACTGCACAGTCAGGTCAGTTCTGTCTGCCATCACTGCATTCGGGGTAAAAAGCCCACCGATGCCAAAGCAATAGAATATATAGCATATACATTTGATAATTACATCATATCTTACTGTTGTAAAAAGAGAAGTCAAATGAATTCTAACAAAGTAACAAACAGGAAATTATCAGATAAACAGTCCTAGTGAGCTTTAGTGTAATTAGCTATAATGTATTAGTGCAGCTGGATGCACAAACTGCCTCATCAGCTCATCGCAGCTCTGCTGCTGTTAGCAGGCCCGGGAAGCAGAAACAGACCTCAGTCTTTATTTGTGCATGTTTATGTCTTGGGTCACTGGGAATGGTTCCTGCTTTTCACACTGACGAGATAATGTGCTAAAGGATATTCTCTTTTTCATAGCTGAGACCAACATTCAGTGTATCTAGACTGGTTTTCCTCCCTGAGTTGTTTTAAGACAAAAGCAGTCCTTGGTTGATGGTTCGTTTCTTTGATTCACTGAGCTGAGTGAACATGGGTCATGCTTCTCTAAAGCAGGTAAAACATCTGCCTGTCAGCCTCACGCTTGATTTCCATACATAATTATGGGCTAAATAATTGCACCAAGTGTTTGGTGCAGAGATATCTTCATGCCGCAGTAGATCCTGTAAGCCTGACATCCAAGGGAACTGATGGCTTTGCCCTCCCAGGTTCTTGGATATATTTCACAGTGTGGTTCTTTCTATAATTTTCTTTTCTTTCTAATTTTCTTTCTTTTATATATATATATATATATATATATATATATATATATATATATATATATATATATATATATAGCTTAAGTATATATTTTTTAAATTAATTAATTAATTGATATTTATTATAATAAACTAGTCCTTTATTAGACTTTTACTGTCAGCTGAAGCAGGAATTTCCACAAACTGTATACTGCAGCTGCTGCAGACGGTGTATAAAAACAGGGACACGTACATAGAAACAGGATGGACACAGCTCCTGTTCTACCGCTGCCTGGATCTGTTGTATTATTGCTCGATGTTTCAAAGGGTCAAATCCAAAATGCACGCCCCCCCCGGACCTCATTTAGCTGGCTTCTTCAGCTTCAGCAGTCACACACTTACCTACTGGGTCCACATGGTCCAAGCGATCAACAAAGTCTCTCTTCCCCAGATAAACTGTGAGCTGAGGAGAGAATGAAACAAAGCAGAAAGAAATAAAAACTGATTGAAGATCCACAAAAGCAACTGTGAGACAGTCCAGAGATAAAACGATGCGCGTCCCACCTTGCAGTTGGGGCTGGACTTCTTAAAAACCCTGTGGCAGGACAGAGAGAAGAGAGTGAGTATCCACAAATGATTTACTGAAAAAAGAAATAAATGCGTGCTGATGTCGCCAAATGTCCAGAAGCCTGAAATGTGCGAGCACTTTGAGCTTCATAAACTCAACCACCAGTGCTTTATGAAGATGTCTAAATAATGAGGGCTCTCGCAGTACTCAAAAGCTGCAGAGTCTGTAATTTTCACATTGCTCAGCAGGAAAAGGATAAGCCACTGCTTTGGCATACGGTAAATGGAGCCTCTGTAGTGCCCCTTCTGTTGCTCATAATCAGGAATTCTTTTGAATTGTGAATTAATGCTGATCAAATCACAACAAATACAATCAAATTTGCTATTTATGTGAACATCACAGCAGCAAGCCAGCGTCACCATGTTTCAGAGTGTTTCACAGGAAGGCCTGCTCAGTCAGAACGTCTCATTTACACTGAGCTGTGAGTGTGGGAACTGTGGATCCCATTATAGACCAATCCACACAGACAGCACTGTGCGCTCGCATCACATTTCCTGTCTTTCAAAAACACACAGCCTCTGCAGCAGTGAGCCAAACCTTGGTATAAACAAAAAGCAAGCAGCTGGAAAGCTCGATGAACTGCAGGACAGGAAGGTCATCGTCAACTAAATCTGTCCTGGAGTTTCACAATGTGCCGCAAAACTGTTCCCGCATTGCATTTTCTTTCAACAGCAGCTGTGTGTTTAAAAGAGCACAGCTCGAAATACATTTACGAACCCGGGGGCGCATCAGGCACTGCAGTGGAGCAACGGAATAGCCTGAACAATAAGTAATATCATCAAAAAGACAAAGCAGGAAGAGCAGCCATCCATCCAGCTATGATACTTTATTGTGTGAATGCTATTCAGTACAAGTGAGTTCACTTTATTTATACAGGACGTGCTATGTTGTTACCTGCAAGTGGTCAGGATATTTTGGCTCACGCATGTTGCTGTGAGAATGATGAGCTATGTGAGTGGGCTGCCTTCATGAACCTGCGCATGTAAAGTCTGAAAACTGATCTGAGGCCAACTCCCAATCACGTTTGCTTAGTCGGATCTGTACACGCCGAACTCACAAACAGGATTTTCCAGTGTTTCCCAGTTTGTGCTCTTGTGTCACCTGTGAATTATTCAATCCTGACCTGCCACCTTTTGACTGCACTTTTTAATCCTTAAGGTTTAATTTAGGAGTTGAAGTTTTGGAATTTTCTCTATTGTTTAGGTACAGTTTATACTAATAAGTTTTTGTGTAGTTTATACGTGTAGTTCTTGTAGTAAAGATTAACCAAAATGCATGAACAACAGAGTGTAAAAAAACACACACACACACACAGAAGAGCAGGAAAAAGAGCACTGAGGCAAAACAGGAAGTAAATGAAGGATTTCCAGAAAACACGGCACAGCATTATTCTGTGTAGTCAAACCTTCAGGTTCTTTTAAAGAACTACAGCAAACCAGTCAATCAATCAAAACGTGTGATGGCCTTATCATGGCCATCCAGGCGAACTAAGCCTTACTGAGATTAAGCACACTGCAGCAGTTTTAAGAACCTTCAGCACGTGCCTGTGAATGAACGTGCTGCCTTTTACATTTGGAGGAAACAAAATAAGGACGAAGAACATAATGCACATCCTGGTGATCCGGACAGGCACCATCAGTACTGACAGGTATGCACAGGTCAGGGCAACATTTGCTCCAATCTAGACGACGTGTCTTTCGGGGAAGGTCCTGCAGATTTCACTTCAATTTGATATGTTTTTGAGGCTCTGTTGTGAATAAAATACAGATTTATGAGATTTGCAAACCACTGAATTCTATTTTTATTTACATTTTACACAGTGTCACAACTTTTTTTTTTGGAATCAGGGTTGTATTTTCTTTACATTGAGTGCTCATTTGGATGACTGCAGCTCAGGAGGTAGAGCAGGTCATCTCAGAAAGTTGGTGGTTTGATCCCTGGCTGCTCCAATCTGCATGCCAAAGAAACCATGCAACACATTGAACCTCAAGTTGCTCTCTGATGCATCCATTTGACTGTGAATGTTAGATAGAAAGCACTTTGGCGTAGGAATAGGTGAATGAGGCATGTTGCATAAAGCACTATGAGTGCTCAGAGTAGAAAAGTGCTCAAGACGATCCAGTCCATTTACCACATTTCATTAGTTGAGCAATGTGTTTCCAGTCACGGAGCTCCGCATAAAGTGTGGACAACAGAACAGTGAGAGTTGTGTATTTTTCTTCTGACAGCAGGGTATCTCCTCTAAACCATACAACATTATCATTAACCAACTTAAGGGTAGGCTTTGCTTTTGCAGAAGCTGCCACCCACATGTGACAAAAAAACCAGAAGTAAAACTTGCTGTGGATGGCAACTATTGGAGTGTGTGCACGCGCGCGCGCGTGTGTGTCTGTGTGAAAATGGGTGAAAGTGTATAAAGTGCTCTGAGTGCTCATGTAGAGTAGAAAAGCACTATATGAGAACCAATCTGTGTTACCTTCTCAACAATATTCCTAAACTTGGCTTTGTAACCTTGTGTCTAATGGCAAGAATTTCCTAAATGCTTCACTCCTCAAGAAAAAAAAAATCTTACTGTAATCAAATTGTAACCCTTCATATTTTAGATATTGTAAGGAATCTACAAAGTACACAAGCAATACTTTACCAATGACAACCAAAGGAGGATTCTATGTTTCCAGAAGACTAAGCCAGTTTCGATAAATGACTTGTCCATTTTCAGTCATCAAGTGAAATCACTTTGGAGCCTCAATCCTGACTGTATCATTGATAGCCAGTGGTGGAAGCTGCTTGGCTGGTCTTCCACAAACTGACTATTTCACTTTTAGCTGTTGCTGAGATGGCCTTCGTGTGTTCTGGTAAGTATCACTTGTTTCATCTTTTAGCAGAATGATGATTTTGTCCATCAACAAATCCCAGTTCTCCTCTGATGTGGCAGAAGAGTGGACATGAACCTAGAGGCCAGCCATTTGACATGTTCCCAATAACATGTTGCAGCTCTGTGTTTGTTTAGATTTCATGTCTGACACAGGAAGCGCAGCGGAGACCCATGTTTATGTCAGTTTGAATATCCTCGTCTGCTGTACTCACATTACTCCCTGTGGG